>JMSH01000004.1:402509-480314 GCA_000712465.1 Huntiella moniliformis | reverse complement strand
GAATTCAGAACTTACGATATACACCCCGACTTCGCTCCATCCGGGTAACTGTCATGAAGCCCCTAAGCGCACCCCGCATGACCCTCCCCCCCGGCTGCACCAACTACCTGCGGCCATCCTGATTGTCATCTCACCCATTCAATTTCACCGATTGCCGGAGATTCCACCCTTCTAGCCTCGCCGCGGCAAACCTGGCACCTTTCACAGCTGTTGAGGACATTCCCACCTCGACGTGCTATGCAAAACCTATTCTGACAGTGAATGCACCTGTGCCTCCTTATGACCCAACTACAAAGGCAGAGACCACAAGAACATGCGGTCTAATAGGGAATATTGATCCATATCATCGCCGGTACAGTCTCAGCGGCTAACCTGTAGTACAGGCTATCAGCGCCAGAAGGAATTCAAGAGTTCGTGGTGAAGGAACGAGCGGACATGGGCTTGATTCAGGACCCATCGACATGAGCCCGTCACACACGAGCACAAGGCAGCCGTAACACAATGGAATCATACCAAAAAGACCCAGAGAGCTACTTCCGGGCCATCCAGTGTTTATGGGAACACTGACAGGAGAGCCTCGGCCCTAGAACGCAAATTCCTTGGCACCCCGATATTACGGTCGTCACTATTTCCGTCAACAGGCGGTATCTCACCATAGTAGCTGGCTACAACGACGAAGTGTTCAGCACCAGAACGGGAGAAGTGGATACTGTGATTTAACAACTACCTACCTGGTTACCGAACCATCCCACCTCTCTGCTACTAATGATAACTGGTGCCTCCCCCCCATTCCACTCACTCTGGAAAGCACGCTGAACCAATAGGTGATACCCCTCAATAATGACCGCCCGTTGGCTAAGACGGTGCATAGCCTTGTGACGAAACCGATGACGACCCACTCCTCAAACCCCTCCAGGAATACAAACCATTTGATGGCCTCTTCGAGACAGCGCTTCCTCACCCACCGGGCCGCCAATAGATCACAGGTAACCAGAACACGGAAGAGAAGAAAGACGCCGTTATTCACTTCAGACACGGTGAACAGAGAGAAGATTTTAAGGAGAAATGGCTGTTCACATACAGGTCACGACTCAACTCGGGGTATACAGTCCCAGGTTAGCATGCAGAGGTACCAGAACGGAGCATCGCTTTGGGGGGTTGTCCCAATGAGGATTCGTGTGAGATCCCAGATTGGAAGATATAGGTTATGCTTTCGGTCCTGAATGTGATCCTTGGGAACTCTATGAAAGGATGCGAGCGGATTTGGGCTTTCTGCTTAAACATGACGGCCGTCAACATAATGAACTGCAAACTAACAAACACCCGAGCTGTATAAAACGAAGTTAAAGCGGTGGGTGATGGTAGGCAGGTCGCTAGAGAATATTTGGGTTCTTTGCATTTGGATCCCCGGACAGAAGGACCTTAAACGTAACGAAAAGTCTGTCAGATTGGCCAAGGCGGCAACCAGCGCCAAAGCGGAACCATGGATATCCCTTACCAGACCCCACACGTCGCTCGATAACGACACGTGAGTAAAGTCCGGAAAATGGTTTCACGGCCAAGCAGCTATCAAGAACCACATTTTCAGGGCCGGAATTCCTTGTCCACCCGCAAACTGATAGCACTACCCGATGGCGCCCGAAGCCTTCTAAGTACCCTCACGTCCACGCTTTGGGGACAAGGACATATCAAGGACTACTACGTCAGGCTTCAACTCGCTGAGGCCATACGCCCATGTCGTCACTGTGGTCTTAACAATGGCCGGTTGCATCCATGGTCCCGCCGGAGGCTACCTGACCCATGCACAATAGTTTTTGTACCGAAGCGATTGAGGACTACGCTGGGAACAATCATGTTAACGATAGAACTAACCAGCATAACTAAGAAGGAGAACAGCAAACACCAAAACAACACCTTTTTCTGTGACTACCGAGTGGGAAAACACTGAGGATTCATAGATCCCTGTAGTATTCACATGTAAGTATGCAAATTCAGAGGAGTATCTTCCTTTGAGGATAAGGGTACCTCGGGGGCCACTCATCAGAGTGGTAGGTATATGGGGTTTTCACCTCGGCAGTAGACAGCTTCACAAATGGTATAACTTAATATATTGTCTACACTTTCAAGATGAAGAGCTGTTAGGAGATTCGATCAAGTCGACCATCCAACATCCCAACCAAGTAGTCTTCGGTGTAACGGCAGTGGCGTTATATCTACAACCATCTACTCCTGGGTTGACTAAAGCGATGGAAGCCGCGTGACATGCTTCATCTAGAGTCGAAACTTTACCATCAACTAGCAACATTGACGAGCAAGAGCAGATTGGACCGCAACAGAGACAACGGGATGGAGCCGAGAGGTCCTGGAGTATTTAACATCGCCGTGATTTTGGTATATTGTGTCGGTTTCGAATGGGTACATACGGAGTTCCGGGTGGTTACACACTCTAGGCTTTCACCCTTATGAATCTCAAAGGAGAATTGGTTTCTTATTGCCACCGATGAAAATGTGCCCAGATATTGTGAAGACGTCTGACAACCCGGGTGCTACCAATGACCGTGGATTTCCACAAAATGCCTACAACTTCATGTATCACCTCACTCATTGACTGTGATACACCGTAAGAGCCTACATGTATTACGTGAACTCCTCTTCTGCTTTTCCACTTCGAAGACCTGAGCAGGCTTCGTAGTTTGAGTTCATGTGTGAATGAATTTGGCGATGGGTTCTTTCAGATAAATTCAAGATTGCTAATTCTGTCACAACGATTTTTCCATTTAATTTGGTTAATAATTGGCGACTGTGTTACTAGGTCTCGAGCTAACAGCAGAGATAACAAGCAATGTAGCTTGTGTCAAGTAGAAGTTATGTTTTCCCCACATCAGATAGAGCTTACAGTACAAAACCATTGATCTTCGTCGTAGAACGAAACCTGTCCGCATACCAAACATTCTACGCTCAAAGCGCGATGAAACAACGAGGTTTTATCCATCATAGAACATAGTGTTTGAATCGGCAAATTTGGTGAAGTCTACAACTGTAGATACTATGTTGTGTATCCGTCGGTTCCAGGCATAGTGATCTCTTGCGGCTCCGACTTTACAACTTGACTTCATGTCCAATTAATACCATTGGCATGGCTCACCGAGATTCACCGGATCGGTGAGCGTAACACGTTCTATTAACCCTGGTCGTTGTGTTAACCCTATATATGTATCGCCATACAATCAACACAGGTGAAATTATTGTGATGATAGGGACACCAAAAAACACCTTCAATAACACCATAGGGGCAAGAAGAGGAACTGATCAAACAAACGATTACCCAATTTCCACGCGAGAAAGAATGTTTCTTCAACTTAGTGTTCGGGTGATTGTATTCCAAAGAATTAAAAGCTCTTCGGACCTCATTGAGTACAGGAGCGTTTTAGTGTTAACTTGTGGACATGGGTGTTGAGCGTCATGACGTCATGACGTCATAGTAATCGACACCAATGAGCGATTATATGCGAGGAGCTGTGAAGGATCATGTCACAAGATGGTTGTTACCAGGTATGGTAATGTGGGCATATAGTCTCTCCCCTCCTCTCTCTCTTTCCCTCTTTCTCTCGCTCTTCTCCTTTTTGACTAGCTAACTGATACATACGTGAACAACATGAATACATACATCTCGACTTCTTTCTCATACTATATCTCTCTCAGTGACAGTCTCACTTTTACATTTAGCTGACTTAGAAGTGTGTTTGATGAAGTTGTCGGACCCAGAAATCTTTACCGGACTGATGTTGGGTTGCGTGTTTTCCTTCGCAGACTGACTTCTTAAACTCCTTCTCCTCTAGATATCTACATACACGTGTAAACAGTCAAATCAAGTGTTATATCATTTGCCAACTTTTAACTATGTATATCATATTGTATCTTGGTAATAGATGTAACACAACTTAAACTAACGATCATTGCGTAGACCAGAGGAGAACAATCGTTCTCTTGAACAAGTAGAAGCAACGTTTGTACACTATCCCACGATGAATATAACCGGCTTCATGTGAGCCTTTCCTTTCCTTGTCCATTTGGCGCATTAGGCTTTGAGGCGGTTCCCTTTGGTTTACATACCTGTGAGCCCAGTAGAGCAGGAACAAGCCATTAACCACTGTGTCCCATCTTATGAGGCAACAAGACCTAATCGTAGTTGATATTAGTGTTACAATTGAGCCGGCGCTGTTTTTGCACGCAAAAAGACGAGGTTAACGCTTGGACTCGATGACGTCGTTATCTTTCAAAACTGTGAAGCGTTTGAAGACACTACGGACAATAGGGAAAATTCCCAGATGCTACTTCAGCCATCACTAAAAACGATGTTGCATACTCACCTACGACTAGGGAGGTTATTAAATCCATGTAGACAGAATTAAAGCTTAAAAAGAAGATGAATAAATAAAAAGGCGTACGCACATCACTGTAGTCTACACTAAGTCGACGTACCATCAACGACTCGCTACACTCCGTGGTAGGTCGAAGTCTTCAGTAACGTGATCAGCTTCTTAAAAGTGGTGCCATTCTTAAAAGGTTTGTCACATTCAGGTTGTTGGATCGACGTGCAGAAATCGCGGTTAACCCATCTGTCTCCACATGTATGTACATTCCTTTTATGGTTAATACCTAATTAGTGTTGTAGTGTAACGTCATATAATGGTCATTTCTGACTGTTGGGAAGCCGTTACTCCAATGACGCGGCAGTAGATTCGGAGATACTGACTCGTGAATTGTGTGACCCGATGTTTTTACGAATGGGGATATGTAATGCTTGATCGCTTCCCCTTGCAAATTTCTGGAAACTCTATTGAGAAGACTCTTTTTGTGTTCGTCACACACCTTCCCCTATTATTGTTGTCAAGGTAACTCACTTGAATTACGCTGTCACCCATGATGCATCGCAGACAAGGACACCTTCCACGAAGTTTATGGAGTCTTTGGCATGTTTGCAGAACAGAGCGAATATGTTTAAAAATGACATACGTAGAGTGATCTAATAACTAAGATCTACATTCGCCCGATTTATCCGATCGAACCATCACGTAATAATTAACCTGGCCGGTATGTAGCTTGATTTTCTTGTCTTCGCATATGCGCCCTCTCTGTGACACTGTTAGACGTATCATTTGAGTAAGGATATACATGTAACCAATACACCCACTCTACTTCAGCTTCAATGTCGTAATGTTCATGTTACAACGCTGATTCGCATTTTATACCAAAGATTATCAAACTGAAATTGCCGTGTCTCTACTTGAATTCCTACTACAGATGAACAAGCAATCAACCTGTCCATTCTGCAACACTACGACATGCCAGACATGATTGGTTATGCTCTATATACCCGCTAATCAGATATGTACTACTCGGTATAAGATGGCTTAGTCAAAATTTCTTCATGTATAATTAACATGTGTCAGATGTAAACATGAACAATCGATCCACTGTTTTGGTACAACGAACTGTTTTGCAGTTATCAAAACCTGCAGAGCGACCCGTTCTGCATTTCCGCGATATTTGAATACTATGGGGAAGTTTCTCAAGTCACAATACAAATTGTATTAGATTAAATTTGATATAAGCCCTGTGTTTGGTAGTCAACACTAGCAGCCAATTATTTATCATGTTCTTGAACTTGGATCTACCGTGAATACTCCTAAATTGCGTTGTCCTTGTGTTCAGGTTACACTGTCTGCCAAGTCATTATTGTCAAGCAATCCTTGGTTTTGAGGTAGTTCACATGTTATATGCAACGGCACATCCAAAGATTTTGATGTAAATGGTATAGGCTCTTTACCCGTCAAGGAAACCCTTTGCGAGTCGTGCGAGAGTTTGTCAACGTCGATTCATACGGGTACCTCAAAACAAAAGGTGATTTACACCACATACTACCTACTGGAAAACATGCCTGAGTAACGATTCATGCTGAATATGACTGACACTGAAGATATTGGCTGGCAAACTCCAGTGTAACAGAGCGTTTATTGGCCCATTAACTAGCGATGTTCGCTTTTATTTCTATAAAGCATGTGATATCTGCTGTATATCGGGGACGACTAAACACACAACCACCCTATCATCCACATTCCGGGCGTGGCGCTTTTCGCTCTGTCTTTTTCGACATAGATTTACCTTTCTTTTCATACAATAGTCATGCTCCGGATCCACACAGAGCCTCATCATGCATCCAGATGGTTCTCGTCATCAACGATGAGGAGGGGCACTCAACCAAGCCTGGGCAATCGATCACACACCAACCATAACTCTGATGAAATATTTCTGTTGCAATCAAGTAACCCATCTTCAGGTCGGTCATCTCACCCAGTTAACAGCAAAGATAGCGTTGAGTCCAGTCAGCTCTTATCGTCCAATCAAGTTCCGCTAGGCTCAGTTTCGCATTTATTGAGATCAAATGTCAGACTGCCGAACACCTTTGAAAGCTCACCCCTAAGCACGCATGACACGAACCCAGCTAGCGCATACTCCGTCTATCCAATACAGACTATAGAAGAGAACGCAGAAATCCCAACGCACGAGTTGTTAAACACCCGACAAACGAGGTATTCTATGACGTCATTGGACGATAGTCCTGGCCACAGTTCACGCACCTTTTTCGGTGTATCGCTTGTCAATGGAGCATTTGCATTGGTTACAGATATAGGCCAAGATTCCCTCTTACACGCAAAGTGTCCATCACAAAAAGATCTGGTGCGAATCATCCGTCAACTTGATATCCGAGTCTGCGTTCCGTTGGCTTTTGGTTCGCTGTAAGTCTCAAATTCCATGGTTTGTCTGCATCATAGAATTCTGATTGTATGGATAGAGTCATGTTGGGCTCGGCGACAACACTCGCAACTGTATATAACATGGACATGAAGCAAGACATCGAGTTCACAGCGGAACAGTTGTTGGTAAGCGAGATCCCATGAATTACTCAAGGTAGGCTAACCGTCTGACACAGTGGAGTGGTATGAGCCTCAAGATAGCCGAAGCTTTCGGTGTATTCCTTGTAGCAATATTCCCAATATTGACCTTTCCGTCAGTTTGGGTTAACGGTCAGATTTTCACAGCGTCACTGATGTATTTCTTCACTGGCATTTCAAAGACATATGCACAGATCGTGTCGTGTGGCCTAGTAATTGGCTTTAACCGCGGGTGCTTCAGTAGTATGTCGATAATATAGTAAGTGTTTTGAGTGCATCGATGGCTCATGGGGATGTGATTAACAACTATAGCATAACGGCGTGGTATCCTAAGGATAGATGGCTAGTCCGAGTAATGTGGACCTTTGTTTGTCAACTCTTTGGTTTAAAATACCTTCCAACTCTCTGTGGTATTCTCGGTAAATGGATAGCCAACTGGAAGATCGGCTCTTCGTGGCCTTGGATTTTTATCTCATTTGGTTTAGGCGGATTAACTGCTGCGACATTTGGTCTTACAATCATGCCAGATTGGATTACTCAGCCAAACAATGACTTTCTCTCAAATCGCAGTCGCTTCAGCCTAATCCGTCATTTGGAGAAGGACTGGACAGAAGGCTTGGTCGCGGTGACTGAGGGCCATTTTTGGGACGCAGTCAAGCACCCAACAACTGTGCCACGCTTATTGCAAGCTGTACACATACAACTAGTTAGTGGTGCTTTCAGCTCTAACCAACCTACTATCGGGCGATCAGCCGATGCACTTCCAATATTTTCATTCTTGCTTGCTGTTGCGTTGGTCATCTTCACTAGACGGTTCCATACTCGTGCATGGCTATTCCTCGGTGCTATGGTTTTGGAGTATGTTTATCTCAGCACTTGCGGCTTATTGTGCCATTGAAACTGACATATCCTTTCATTAGACTAATAGGATCTATAGTTACATCGGTGACTCCACCCAACAGTACCTTGAACCACATACTAAGCACAACAGTTCAGACCATTTTCAACGTCTTTCCACCCGTTATTTCTCTCTGGGCAGTAGAAAACATCACGTCTCAGACAACCTTGGCCATGCAGTTACTAATATGCCAATGGGTATCTGCACTTTCGTATGTTCTCGGAAAACTCCTACCAAAATCCGAATACCCACAATTGAATACCAAGTGGTTGGTATCAACGATAATGTCGATTATTAACATTGCTGCGCTTGGTCTATCTGTATTGCGGATGTATAGGTTGAATAAGATGCGGGCTAAGTTGCGAGAAACGAACTATATCAACGATGACGATGACGAAGACGGAGTTGGTGATAAATCTATACATTGGGTGTTTACTTGGTGATAGCGGTGACTCACTTCCACGAACTGTTGAAAAATCTATTTGTGGCTAATTTCATCTTGTGATATGCTTATATTTGTGTGTTCTGTACATGTATTTAGTCGCCAAAGAGTGTATTCGACTGTCTCATGTCAATGTGATGGAGTTTCGGCAGACTTGCCGACAATCAGCACATCACCACTGTTGCTAAACGTTAGGGTTATAGTCAAGTCATGTGTTGAGCTAATACCTGAATAACTGTACTGTTCACAGAGACGAGAACCAATGTATCTTTCTCGTACACGAGTCTATTCTCTACCCCATCTAAATTTAACACCAAGTAAAAACCGGATTCCGACTCTTCACCGCCTCTAACCGCTCCACAATAACCCTTCTCATCTGCCCATCCATACCCTGCGCCGCCGCATATCCCAAGTCTCCCTCAATATCGTCATTTTCCAAGTCTCCATATAACGCATGCGCAATACTGTTGGATTGTTTACGCGTTGCTGGAGTGGCATATGAATACCGCCTTTGCTGCCCGTCGTCGCCTGTAGTTGCTCCGCCACGCTCGGGTGAGTACATGTTTAGCCGTTCTCTTGGTGGTGACGTAGAAGTGAGCTCAAAACGGCCCACTGAAGGCATTTTTCCTGCTGCTGGGAGTCCTGCGAGGTCACCGGTGCCGTCCATCCGGGCAGAGCCGATATCAAAAGTATCGTTCTGCCGCCTCCTGTGAATCTCCGAGCTAGTCGGTCTCATAGGAACCGCAACAGGTACATCCACCAAATCGTCCCAAACGCAAACTCTCGCCCGTCTAGTAAGTTCCAGTGGCCCATGGTTCGTATCCTTCAAGGTTTCCACCACGTTCCATGCCTGCCCCTTCATGACCGCCATTTGCTTCTCAAACATGCGTTCCTGGAAGTCGCTGTCCATCTCAAAAACTCTCCGCAGCGCATAATGTGTTTGGCTCCACCAATGGGGGGATGTGAGTAATGGTAGGAAATGGTCGCGAGTTTTCTGAGAGAATGGCCGACCGATCAGATCGACAGGTAGGAAAAGCCAACCGAAGGGGAAACTGCGCCAGGCGTCGGGGTGTTTCCAAGGCCATGAAAGAGAGTTGTCGATTGCACCAATGGAGATTTGAGGACCGGTAATGGGTGCTGATGGCTTCATAGGCTTTTGTTGACTATATGGCCTAGACGATCTAGTAGCTGATTTTGCCTCACGGACGCGTGAAGCATCGGCGGGTCGTGCTGACGGTGATCCGACCATATCCTCGTCCTCCTCGTCCTCCTCATCGTCACTCCCCAAACTAAATTGAAGTGGTTCAGATTGGATACTGACCTGTTGCGTTGACCAATCGATCTTGACCATCCAATTATCCAACCCGCGATCTGTATTACGCATTATGTAATCCAGAATGACAAGCTTCTCTAATTCTTCTCTGAAACTTTGTTTCAATTGGTCCGTCCATTGAAAGTTGTCCGGGCCGAGTGGTCTTGCTGCTTCAGGATCATAATCCGGCTCTGGCGCTGTCTCTGCTGCAGCTCTCGCTGCCGTCGGTCTACACGCATCGGTCCATCCTTCAGACCGTGTTCGTGAAATACCGTCACGACCAGTGCGGAATCCAGAGCGGTATTGGTCGGGCCATGGGTTTTCGCGGAGGAAGATATTCGCATCCTTGAAACCCTTGAGGAAAACTTGAAAACTGCCGGGTTTTTCAGGTAACTCCTTGGTTTTGCGAGTAAAGCTGTGGCGATCCCAGAAGGGGTAATGGAATGATTTAGACGAAAGGTAGACGACATCTGTGTATGGGACCATGTGGGTTCTTAGTTGGCAGTCGAGGGTGTATGCAGCTGCCTCGGAAACGTACGAGAGATTAGGAATCAAACTGTGGTAAACGAATAATTAGCACACTGTCGGTCTTAGTGACTGTTCTGCAGCAAACTTACCAAGCTCTACCAAAGAAACAAGGGAACAGATTCCGGTGAATCCACTTATTCCATTTTGGATTACCTGCTGCATATGGCTCCTCATCCTTGGGTTTAAACACTCCCACAACCTTACCGTCCGGATTTCTCGCAAAATAACTACCCGAACTACCCTGCGAAATCATAGTCGGATGTGTCCCCCGGTCAATAGCCTTTCTGACACTTTCCACAATCTCTTCGAATTCATCCTTAGTCATTCCGGGCTGCGCCTGCGCCAACCCCTCCAATCCAATGGGGGTGACCCCCTCCGGCGCCTGGAACACCGAGTGGTGAATCTCAAGTCTAGTCTCCTCACCGGCTCGGGTTCTTGTCCGCTTTTTGAATTTAGCCGCAATATCTTCCGCCCAACGCTCTAAGCGCGCGTTGATAGCTCCCATATCGACACCCGCCGCGGAAGAGGCCCGGCGCCTTCGTCCGGACCGGCGGGGTTGAGAGGAAGCGCGGGGGTTGCCTGAGGGCCGCTGGCCGGGGGCAGGGAGACTGGCGAATGATTGGCTAAGGGGGGCCGTATCTGGGTCTGAGTCGCTGTCGCTGTGGAGTTCGGCCTGCGCGAGGCGGGCATAGCCGGTAGGCGCCATGGTTGTTATATGTCGTTGGGGTATCGGTCGAGAAGAGCGTGTGTGTAAAAATACAAAAAGAAAAAGAAAGAAATAGTTGTCGAACTATTAGAACGGAAAACTCAAGACCAAAGCCATCACTAAACAAGGCTGCCGGAAATTTCGTAGCTCTAAACAAGCTAGGAAGCTACTCAAATCGGAAGCTTTAAATCGTAAATCTGTGGAAGATAACAAATCCACGTTTAGACCACGGATCCAGGAACCAGAAACGAGACGACAAATGCACAGCCGACTGCTCGGGTCGCTTGGGATCGTCACAAGCTTGCACCATCAATCATTGACCTGGAGTTTGACGGGATCAGAGACAGGGGCATGTGACTAGGGTTGATATTAGGGTGTGGTTGTCATGGGAGTTTCGCATTCAAAACTTTACTTGATACAAACAAAACAAGTACAATTCACTTTGGCAGTATTACAGATTCAATTTGGGGCAAACTTTGGGTATCAACATCATATTAACTTTTACAAACACCAACAGGACTCTAAGTCCGCGGGCTGCGTAAAAACCCAACAACACCACTGCAGTAACCGACGAGCGCATCTAAGCGGTTACTCTCCAACTCCTGGTACTTCTTCCACTCGTCCAGGGCCTCCATCAACTCGGCACTCTCCAGAATAGTATCGGAGTGCAATCTCAAGAATACCGCCATCCATGCTTGCATCAGCTCATAGTCTCTACGGGCACGCAGTCTCTGCGTCAAGGCACAGACAAAGTGAAGCAGTTCGTTGGCGGCAGGGCCACCAGAGCCCGGAGACAGTGAGCGAAGTTCAAAGTCGGCCGTGGAGGGCGAAAGACTCTTGAGGTGCTCAATGAATGTGGTGTAATCACCCGAGCGGCCACCTGAGAGCAGCATTTCAGTGAAAGCCTCTTCAGCACGCATCGTCTCCAACTTGGTAATCCGCGACTCATGCTCGGCGGAAGTGTCAATTCCAGCAAGCTTAGCGGTACCAACAGCAGGAAGGAAGAAAGGCGCAGCCTCGGGGACCTTGGGGGCCTCCTTGGGCTTGTTGCGCTGCTTGATCAAGTCAAGGTGTAACAGAGTCTGCCAACGGGCCTTGGGAACCAGTGACAAGGTCGTCATGTCACGATCCAGTTGTTCCATAATCGGTGCCACAGAGTCTTCCTCTTCAACGACTTCGTCATCCATAGCAGCGTCCAGCAAAGCAGCGTTACCCTCTCCCGAGGCAGTAGGGGCATCAGTAATAGCAAGCTCGGCCTCAGAGATCTGGCGGGTGGGAACGTGACGGAAGAGCGACTTGTTTGTCCAAATGTTGACACCCATGGCGCCGCCAATGGCAGTGGCAAGGTACTCGCCAGTAGCCGACATAGCAAGGGCAGAACAAGGAGCGGACAGACGAATACCATCGATGAGGTGACCGGTGGCCAAGTCGTGAATGCGAACAACGCAGTCAGCAGAAGAAGAAATCACCCAGCGGCCATCGTTGGAGAAGCACAGATCAAGGATGTTACCCGCGGGACCACAGAACTCACGGATAGCCCGGTGAGTCTCGATGTCAACGACGCGCACAGTCTTGTCGCTACAAGCAAGAGCCAGCAAATCGTTGGCGGGGTGGTAGCGCATGGCGGTGATCTGAACACCGGTCCACTCAACCTGATGCAACAAGTTACCAGTCATAAAGTCCCAGAACTTGAGCTTTCCATCCCGGCCCGCCGAAATCACCAACTTGTTCAGACTATCCACAACAATACCAGTAACGGCTGCAGTATGCTTACCGGTGCCGGCAGGGAACTCCACCGAAGCAGTCTTGTCCTGGAGTTGCGCGACACCATCGGCCTGGCGCAGCTGCTGCATCTTGAGTAGTCTGGCTTGGGCAGGAGTGAGTCTGGAAGGGAATCGCTGGCGCGAGTTACCACTCTGTAAGTTGAACATCTCCAAAGAACCACCCTCTGAACCAACCAGGGCAAAGTGACCACAGGAGCTCATAGCCACTGTTGACACATTGGTGCCATCACCAGTCTGGAACATCCACCTACCAGCTCTCTTACGACCCCAGAACCAAGTACGCGCATATGGGTCGTTCTTGTGTCCAGTAACCACACTCTCCCAACCGGTCATCGAGCTGATTTCGGCCTCGTTGATAATCTTGTGGTTTTTGTTGTTACCCGCCCGCTGCCAGATAGCCTGCTTTCCAGGAATAGCACCCATACCACCGTCGCGGTTGAGCGACGACGCAATGCTTGTGATTTCAGGCGCCTTAAGATCCTCCAATGTAGTCGTTGGACCATGTGACAGTGCACCAAGAGACAAGATACCCGCCTTCTTAGCCTTCTTGCGGATAGCACCCTGAGAAAGTTCAGTACTCTGACCGTCGCGACGCAAACTCCATCCCCAAAGACTACGATCCAGACCACCAGACAAAAGCCACTTGTTACCAGCCTCGGAGCCATCGAAGTCGGAGGGCAGGAAGTGCAGGCACGAAACGGGACCGGCGTGACCAGAGCGCGAGTGGAGAATACGAGGAATGGGGCTAAAGGGAGTCTCGTCGAAAATCCACGACTTGAGAGAGTTGTCGCGACCACTGGTAATGATCAAAGGCTGACCACCAAGGAAATCAACCTTGGAAACACCGCCGCGGACAAGCTTGCCATCCGCAGCTGGTGGGTTGTGCGCACTGCGAAGAACACCCATGATGCGACCGCCCTTGTTCAGGTCCCAGAAGGTAACATCACCACTAGCCGCACTAGAAGTAGCCATAACACCATCCTTTGCGCCATCCTGGCCAGCGCCAGCACCGTCGGTCCGGAAGGAAATCGAGGACACAGGAGTGTTGGAAGTCCCGGCCATAAGCTGAACAACTGGGCGGTCGTACAAGACATCCTGGATAATGAGGGGGCCGGCCTCGTAGGCAATGGCCAGGAGAGACAGGGCTGGAGTTGGCTTCATGCAAACAACGGCGCCAAAGTCGGGAGACTGGGGAACCATGGTGTAGATGAGCTTTCCAGTGCTGACGTTCCAAATCTCTACCCAGCCGTTCTTGCGGCCAACAAAAACCTTGTTTAGGTAAGTCGGCATGTGTGTGATGCCACCGGTAATCCCGTTATCGCCATTCTGGGTCCCGGTAATCTGGATGGTGGTATAATGGTCGAGAGTTTCCGCCTTCCACACTTCGATTCTGGTGGTAGCAGCCGCGACAATCCACTGTCCAAAGACCAAAATCTGCTTGATTGGCTCCTTCAGGTCATCTGGGATCGCCAATTCCTCGACCTTACGGCCACGCTGGTAGATCCAGAAGCCTTGCTGTTCGCCCTTGCTGCGGTCACCCCATGCGGCAAGCACCTTCGTCTTGTAGGCGAGAGTAGCGGTGATATCGGCGGTGGTCTGGGGGCGCGAAATGAAAACGAGGTTGAGACCGCGCTTGAGATCATAGGTTTGGAGGGAGCGGCCGATGGAGGTTGTGATTTGAAAGGTGGTTTTACCCATGGGGACCGAGGTGAAAGGAACATTGGTCGGGGCGACGAGACCGACAGTCTAAGAGATAAATAACGACGTTAGCTCGTGTTGTCTAGCATGCTTCCGCGCAACTTACTCTGAACGGCGCAAAGATGGTGGAAGATCTGGCAGCACCGGTGGCGGGCTTTGCAACCTCACCGCGCTTCTGGCGCTTCACCAGCGGGCCGTCAATCTTGGTAGCCGGCATTTGGGGTAATTGACTAATTAATGATGCTTAAAAACGACGACTGAGACAACTCAAAATGCTTAGACGTCGCTCTGCAGGTATCTAGAATTTTTTCTGGGTCCTGGTGCCATATCGGGAAGGTGGGGCATCTTATCGCTGTGGCGCGCTTGTGGCTAGCAACCCTTTCATCCAGATAACCCTACCCAACAAGACTCACCTAGCGGTTCAGTGAATACAGCTCCGGAGACATAACCCGATGGTTACTGTAACTTTGACGTAGAGGCTCTGCGATAGTCACAAAGTTTTGAACCCAATTTATTCAGCTAACTAGCAACTGTCCGACCCTTGGCGACATTTGTTACTTGCAACCTGCCCGTTCCCGTCATGTTGTGTATCGCCGTGACAGAAACGTGACCCATCCTTATGTTCACCGATAGCTATAAAATCCAGAAACTCACCGCTTCCAATAAATCTGGATGTCGGCTGTTGCTGCAGAAGGAAGCGGGCCCGGTTTTCAGGCCGCCTGCTTTGCGCCCAGGGATGCCCATTGAGAAGGGAGCTTTTAGCGGCTTCTTGGGGGGCCTCTGGGCCCTCCCTTTGGGCACGGGTGTGCTGGCCATGACCGGTTGGACTAGGCCCGGAAGAGCTTGAAATGAGATATATAGACAGCTTTGCTTATCGCGGTATATAGAATTTAACAGTGGCAAATTGTTATTTTTCCTTTTGACTTCTTTTGCGTGAACGTCTTCATTCTTGCATTTGCTGGTATTTCGTCGATATCGTCGTTTCCGACGACCATATACGCACCACACATCGCCAGAATCAATATATATCGTCTGCCAATTGCATCGCCGCATTTGGCAGCGACACAAGCGGTAATTCACAGTTGATACAGAACCTCACTCATTGCCATCGCTCATTCCGCTTTCAGTAACCAGTTCATTGTCCGCCTGTCAATTTCGGTCGCTTCTGCCTCCAAAACCTACACAAGGGCATTGCGACAGAGAGGATTTACTACCAATATATACTTGGCCGAGTCTGTATCCCTATACTCTAGAAATAACTTTCTCAAAAGCCAGTTTCAACTTTATTATGACTGAACCCGCGGCCCACGAGATACCCGCGACAGCGTCAGATCGCAACGTCGCAGATGCTGCAGATGCCGACAGTGGCCTGCTAGGATCTGGGCCTGCCCTAAATCCTGTCAACCCCACGCCGATTGTGGATTTTGCGGCAACAGAGTCACCCCAGTCCCAAACCCACTCTACTGAAGGAACGTCTCTCGATAACGTCATTACCACTTCGCACATCTCTGCACCTTTTGCATCTGTTGTTTCTGTTGAGCCTCCTGCCGTGGAAGGAAGTGAAACTTCTGTACCTGGTTCTGTTGATCCATCAGCCTCGTCTTCCACAGTCGGCGAAATGAAAACTGCGCTACCGCCCATTGGAACTTCTCCTCCGACGTCAGATATTCTAACCAATATTGATAATACCACTGCTTCACCTGTTTCTGTCAATCCCCCAGTTTCTGCCACCGAGGCAATGGCTAGTCTTAACAATTCGCAAGCGGCACAAGGGCCCCAAACACCTTCGGCTACTCTTCAGCCCCCAACACCCGGCGCCACCCCCGTAGCGACTTCCCCGGAACAAACGGCCCAAGATGGATCCCTTTCTGCTCGGGCCCCACCAACCGAATTTGCTACCAAGAGAACATCAGTTTCTTCTATTTACTCGCTGGCCTCTGCTAGAGGCATTCCCAGCTCAGCGGCATCAGCCAATGGGTCTGACGCCGGGGCTCGCCCTCTTATTCCATCTCACGAAGCTGTAAAACGCACTCCAGCTCCAGCACGGGATGCTGCTAGTTCCCGCACTTCAACTGTCGGTAGAGAACGTAGTAGAGCCAACCGTAGGTTCAGTCACAGCACCCATGCTAGTAGCCACAGCCCGAGTGGTGACAGACCGCATCATCACCACAAGGAAGAAGGTAGGCAGTTCATCGTGGCTCTCTAATTGATATCAGGCAGTCTGACAAGAATCCTAGTGAAACCTGCGCTTTATGGCACTATTGGCGTTTGCGCACTTGATGTCAAGGCTCGCAGTAAGCCCAGCCGCAGCATCCTCAACAGACTAATTTCAAATCGCGAGTTTGACGTGGTTGTCTTTGGCGACAAGACCATTCTCGACGAAGGTTAGTAATCCAAATGACATTGTTCTCGATATTCCATATACTGACATCCTTCGAAGACGTCGAGAACTGGCCTCATTGGTAAGATCAGCAAACCAGGTCAAATCCCAAAACGGAAACTCACTAACACAGACCAATCTATTTAAAGCGATTACCTTATTTGCTTCTACTCAGACGGATTTCCTCTTGACAAAGCGATTGCATACGTCAAGCTTCGTCGGCCATTTTGCGTGAACGACGTTCCCATGCAAAAGCTGCTCTGGGACCGTCGTATCTGTTTGCACTTGTTGAACAAGATTGGGGTTCCTACCCCTGATCGTGTAGAAGTGTCCCGTGACGGCGGTGGTTGCATTTTGACTCCAGAGATCCGGAAACATTTCAAGGATGCAACTGGTCTCGTTATTGAACCCGCAGACATTGCCAACACAAACCATTCGCCTGTGGTTGAACTTGTTGAAGATGGAGATGCCATCTCCGTCGACGGCAAGATTTTGCGTAAACCATTCGTCGAAAAGCCAACGAGTGGTGAGGATCATAATATTATCATCTACTACCCTCAGTCGGCCGGCGGTGGTGCCCGGAAGCTGTTCCGCAAAATTGGTAACAAGAGCTCCGAGTACATTCCCGAGATGAACACTCCCCGTGCCATCATCGAGCCGGGAAGCTCCTATATATACGAGCAGTTTACCAAGGTTGACAATGCCGAAGATGTCAAGGCGTACACAGTTGGACCAACTTACTGCCACGCAGAGACGCGCAAGTCACCAGTTGTTGACGGCATTGTCCGCCGTAACACCCACGGCAAAGAGATCCGTTATGTCACGGCATTGTCTGAAGCCGAAAAAGAAATGGCCAGCAAGATCTCGCGTGTGTTTGGCCAGCGTGTATGTGGCTTTGATCTTTTGCGTGCCAATGGCAAAAGCTTTGTGATTGACGTCAACGGGTGGAGTTTCGTCAAGGACAATGACGACTATTATGACCACTGTGCGTCTATCATGAAAGATCTGTTTGTCAAAGACCGTGACCGTAAGCGCATGGCACCCCCACCATCACCGGGTATCAGTGAGAATGGCTCACGCATGGGCGGCTCGGTTGTTGCTGATTCGTCGCATCTCGATAACAATACCCTCGATCGCAAGGTTTCTCGGACCGAATCGGTTGCGACGGGAACGGCGGTGCCCCCATCGAACGCGTCAGTGAGATCTCTGGCCGTCGAGGCGGGCAAGCCGCCATCCGTTTGTCCTTCAGTACACTCAGTGCACGATGCAGAGTATTTGACTGCTGAGGAAGAGCCCGAGACAGTCGAAGCGCCGCCAACCGCCGCTCCACCGCCAAAGACCCCCTGGAAGCTGAAGGGCATGGTATCGGTGATCCGGCATGCCGATCGTACGCCCAAGCAAAAGTACAAGTTTACGTTCCACACGAAGCCCTTCATAGCGCTGCTCAAAGGACATCAGGAAGAAGTACTTTTGATTGGCGAGGCAGCGCTGGCTAGTGTCCGGCATGCCGTCGATCAAGCTATTGCCGAGGGAGTCGAGGATGCGGCTAAGCTAAAGTTGCTGCAATCTGTGTTAATCAAGAAGGGTCCATGGCCGGGTACCAAGGTACAGATAAAACCCATGTTTCGCAAAAAGAAGAGCGAAGTACCATCAGCGCCTGCGAGTCCCATCGCCGAGGTTGTGGTTCCGGTCCCAGTCATTACTGAGGGCGTGATTCCAAACAATGTGGCCGGGGGAGTACAGGAAAACGCTACTCCAGAAATTCCTAAGTTGGCATCCTCTGGTAGACCCATGCCACCCGTAGACCGCCGGCCCAAGAGACAGGATTCGCTCAGCGGTGTGACCATGTCTCGCATTACGGCGGCTGAGGACGGGCTGGTTCTCGATAAGCTACAGCTGATTGTCAAGTGGGGCGGAGAACCAACGCACTCGGCCCGCTACCAAGCGCAGGAGCTTGGAACTAGCATGAAGAATGATATTGCGCTACTGAATCGTGACGTGTTGGATGAAGTGCACATCTATTCCAGTTCTGAAAGACGTGTGACGACAAGTGCGCATATCTGGGCTAGTGCGTTCTTAGGTCATAAGTTGGCCGACGACGGTATTACCATTCGGAAGGATCTGCTTGACGACTCCAATGCCGCCAAGGATGAGATGGACAAGGTCAAGAAAAAGCTGAAGGGTCTTTTACGTGAAGGCAATGAGCGGCCGCAGCAGTTTGCATGGCCTGCCAAGTTCCCTGAGCCATCTGAAGTACAGAAGCGGGTGATGGCTTTGATGAAGTTCCATCGCAAGGTCATGCATGCCAACTATGCCCGCCTTGCAGCTGCAGCAAACCCTACCAGCACACCGGCCACCGCCCCTGTTGAGGCTCCTGTCGATTCTGGGTCCTCTGTTAAGGATGTGGATGGGGCTAGTCTGTCTAGCACGCCTACGTCTACCAATGGCGGTATCCCTTCCGCGGCTTCCCAAACCTTGCCCGTGTCAAGTAAGAATGGCGACTCCAAGGCAATCCATTTTCGTTGGTGCTGCGGTGAAGACACCGACCTGTTCCGCGAACGTTGGGAGAAGTTGTTCATCGAGTTCTGTGACAATGAAAAGGTCGACCCGAGCAAAATCTCTGAGCTGTACGATACCATGAAGTTTGATGCGTTGCATAACCGTACATTTTTAGAGTGGGTCTTTAAACCTACCCAGGCTCAACTCGAGGAGGAATTTGGCATTGTGCTAGCAGATAAGAACAAAGAGAAGGAGCAGGAAGAAGAGCGCGTGCGCCTTGAAAAGGAGCGAGAGGAGCAAGAGAAGCGTGATAAGGCGGCGGCCCAAGGCGGAGTTAGACGTTTGTTCCGTCGGAGGTCATTCCTCAGTCAGTTTAGACACTACACTGAGACCTCGGCTACTCGAACCCCACCTGAGCAATATTTCCACATCGAAGAAGGCAACACTCAGAATAAGGCCAAGGTCGGTGCCGAGTTCGGCCCTCTGCGCGAGCTCTACCATCTTGCTAAGGTGTTGTTCGACTTCATCTGTCCGCAGGAGTATGGTATCTCTGACTCGGAGAAGCTAGAAATCGGCCTGTTGACTTCTCTACCATTGCTCAAGGAGATTGTTCATGCTTTGGAGGATATGCAGGCTTCAGATGACTGCAAGTCTTTCTTTTACTTCACTAAGGAGTCGCATATCTACACTCTGCTCAATTGTATCCTAGAAGGTGGCATTGAGACAAAGATTAGTCGTAGTTCCATTCCCGAGTTGGATTATCTCTCGCAAATCAACTTTGAGTTGTATGAGTCGGAGGTCACTCGTAAAGCTCCCACACCTGTTGCTACACCTGCCCAACCTGAGAGCGGTAGTGTCGAAAGCTCTTCTGCGGAGTTAACTGTCAGTGATGTTGATATTTCCGAGAACAACATGGAGTTGCCGTTCGAGACTCAAACATCAGTGCTTGAGCCTGAATCACAGACAGAATTTGAGTACAGCATCCGCATCACCATCAGCCCTGGGTGTCACGTGTTGGATCCCCTGGACGTGCAGCTGGACAGTAAGCATTGTATCAGCTGTGCGCCTCGTCGTAGTTTGACGCCACACGCAGACTGGCAAGAGGTTATCAAGACCCTGCGCGCCAAGTTCAACCAGTAAGTACTTTGTAGAATGGTGGAGAAACAAGAAAGGGCGACACAAAACTAACACGGCTTGTACTACAGGGTCAAACTGCCAAAGTCCTTTATTGCTATCAACCTGTCCGAGGCCTTTTCCCTAGGCCAGGCGTGTGAAACAGAGGATAGTGATAAGCCGACCAAAAATGGCAGTTCTTCGGCGACGCAAGATTCCATAGACTCCACCGGAACTGCCAGAAAATCTGACGCCACGTGCGGATCTCTCGATGCAATGCTAGCGGGGTCCGATGGGGCTCCTATTACTGGATCTGATCCCATTCCTATCCCAAAGGCTACCAAGTCTCGGGCTGAACGTCAGAAGGAGTTGGTGGAAGCTGCCACGGCGGTCCTCGAGGCCTCCGGCGAAGAGCCTGGAGCAGGTGACGTCATCGCCGGTGAAGTGGACGCCCAGGGCCATGTGTCCCCATAAGGGCCTTTCACGATCACTAATCAGGCGCACTGACTGGGGGCGGTTGTCATCCCTCCACCTCCTTCGGCCATGCCTTGTGTCCGACCTACTCCGACAAGCCAGCCACGACGCCCAGTTTCGGTCGCCTCAATATGTGGGCCGCACCTTCGATGGGCAAAAGTCCCTGCTTCCCTGTCTCCCTTTTTCTTAGCCACAGTCAATGGCTCACCGCTCACCTCTACCCCCCTCTATGGTCTACTGTCTTTTAACTTGTACTTTTGCTGCCTTCTGTATCCCTTTTGTCTTGCCGCTGAAGGCACACCTAGTGGGGTTGGCATGGTTTGTCGCAGACTGGCGGGGAAGCTGTGAGATTGTTGGATCTCGTGTAACGGGGTTTTGTCGACGATTGATATGCACCCTAGTGTTTTTGGAGGGGTAGATCAGGATTGGGACGTATCACATTACAAAAAGCTAGCTTGGTACATTGGACGGAACGTCACGCTCCCGGAACCTCACTGTTCCGGGGAATAACTAGAGACAAGCAGGGTTCGGTACCCCTTACATTCTCGGTGTATCTCTCAAATGGGACATCAACGAGTCGCTCAATTGTTATATTGATCCACCAGAAGAGTCCTTTGATCCCTCGGTGCATTCCTTCGTCCCAACCGTCATCCCAACCCATCCTATTGTTTTCTGCGTGGTTCCCGGTTTAACCGCCACGCACGAGACGCCCGCAAGCTGGAATGGACCACCCCTGTGGTGGAGGGTGGGCTGGGTGTGACGACTGCTTATGGGGGGCGGTATATTGGTGTGTGGCGAGACGATGGAGAGGAGGCTTTTCGGCGATTTTCATTTCTCGAGAGGGTGTGAATGAGTGACCGGTGGGGGCTCTTGACGTGCGCCACATGGATCTAGATGGGGTTAGGGGTGTTGAAGAGATAGACGGACGACATGTGATGCGTGTTGGTTGTTTAGGAGTAGTCGAGAGAATTACATATAAAGGAGGGAGTTTCGAGCTTCGTTGTTTCTTTTTTGTTCAAGCGGTTCATTAGTTATTTCAATTCATCATCAGGTACCCAATCTCTTCTTCTGCCTCATATATGCTATATCTAACTTTAACAGAATGTGCAACACAAGCCAAAAACGCAACCTCCCACTTTACGCAAAGGGTCTTCCTTCGAGCTCGAGTGGCTACTCTTCAACTACTGGCCCCCACGGTTGTGGTCATAAATTCGAAGTTGTTAAGAGTCCCACAAATCTAGTCACGTGGACATGCGGTCTTTGCCATTCTGGCCCGCATTGGTGTATTATGCAGTGTCGGTTTTGCGGTTTCCATGTGTGCGAGGCATGTAGTACATATTAGATTTATGTCTTTATTATATATACATATGTGCGATATAATCACCAATCAACTTCTATCTCTGGAAACCTCAACATATCCAAGACTCCCGTCTCTTTAACTGACCCACTTGCCGTGACGACTAACAAGATCACACATGTTCCCATTATACTTACTGCCATTCCACCAATAACAACCTGTGTACGCCAACCAGATTGGACAAGAGCCGTCTTCATACCAAACTTATTACAGGTGTCAACATAGTTTCCCAGTCCTACACCAAGAACCGCGACACTTAGTAGCCAGAAGATACATCCCAATGGTGTCGCGAGACGTAGTTCAAGGGGTGTCGGTGTACTTTTCAGGTGAAAGGAAAGGACAATAGCAACAGCGACAATAGTGGTGTAGAGCGATAATTTAAGGTATGAGAGAAATGCTACGAGTCGATTAGCGGGCTGGGGGAATGTATACCGATGTAGGGAGACAACTTACTTCGCTCATTAGCGCAATGGTCGCGAGCATCTGATGCCTCATTTGTAATTAATAGGTCCCCAATCAAAGGCCGCGCAAAAAAAGGTTTTGTTGTAGATCCGCTGTCTTGGATTAATACATGTCGATCGACCCTCGGTAATCGGAAACATCAATCGCCTTACCTGGAAATTAACGCGTCAACATCTACCAGCCCCACTAAACCCGGCTTGCACAACTCCGGAACATCACCAGCCGGACATTCTTCTTCATCCGACGACATTTCATCTGCCAAGTTAAAGGGGTTGCGCCTTGCCATTGTGTGTGAAGATCTGAATTGTTGCTTGTTCAATTGCTAAAAAGTAAAACTCTAAAATGAAGCGAAAACTCTCGCAAATGTCGCCGATTACACCCCAAGACGTCCAAAGTGGAGACTTCGCCGTTTAATCCCAGCCAACCCGTGACATAATCACTATGTAACCCTAGCATCGTTCAAAAACCCTATACAACCCCTTGAGGTCTGCGACTTCCCAAATGCCATTGATCATGTCTTTTGTGACCACCATTCGTGTCTTGAAGCCTGGCAACCAGACATGTTCAATTGCATTGCGAACTAGTTTTCTCCGTTCGACAACTTTCCGACCAATGCGTTCTTCTTCTCGGGCAAGTGCTTCCTTGTTATGGGGCGTAGAGGGTAACATTTCAGGCGCGTAGAACTTGGCCAGCTCCCGCAGGAATGTCTCGAAACAAGCTTTCTCGGACGTCCAATCCACCCTCGGGCCAAGACATAGGAGAAATCGAGGTATTCTACCCAGGGCGGGAGTGTATCCCTTTAGAAGTAACGGCATGGAGACAAGAGAACCTTCGGGGGTGATCTCTAAGGAGAAGTACTCAAGTAGCATTTCGCGGCGTTCGATGAGTTGGTTGGCGACCTTCTCGACAAGTTCGTCGATTTCGAATGGTGTTGGACTTCCAGGGTTTGCCTCGGCATTCTTTCTGAGTTCGTCTTTGGCTCCAAGGCGAAGCAAGGCACGGAGATCAAGGGGCTGCATGTACTTGATGAAGCCAAAGTTTCCAAAATCTGAAAGCCCTATCTGGTAGGTGTATTCATATGCAACTCTTCCGTAGTCAATGACATACAACTTAACCCCACTCTGAGCAGCTAACCATCTCTTCTGTTCGTCGATGATTCCAACAAAGGTCAAGTTGCTGAAAATCTCTCCAAGCTCCTCATGCGTCTCAGCTCTTACTTCTGCCCGAAGCTCCCGGATACTTCGTAGGCAACACTTTGTTGCTTGGCGATCTATCGTTTCATATTTATAAGGATCTATAAACTTCCTGGTATCGGCCGCGGCATCATCTGTTGTAGGTGCTTGGGACGTAAACATGCTTGTGATTTTGCGAGCACTGTTATCGGTTCGGACAAGACTGTTGGAGTAGCGACGACGTTTAGTTGACGGGCCAGGAGTTGAACTCGGGGTATCGCTGGCTCCAGAGCGAGTAGGAGCTGTGACTCCAGGAAGAAGAGTCTGGGTCATGAAAGTGCGACTCTTGTCATGTTCAGATAACTTCTCTGCTATCGACTCACAAATATCCTGGACAATCTCGTCTTCGTTGAGGAAGTGGACTTCTCTTTTGGTAGGATGGACGTTGACATCTACACGCACAGGTTCAATCTCTAAGCTGAGGTAGACGAACGGATGGCCGCCTTTAGGTAAGACTGGGGCATATGTCTGCTCGATTGCCTTTCGGATGACAGTCGACTCAACGCAACGGTGATTAATGAACAGCAACAGGGTTGTTTTCTTGTGTGAGTAGTTGGCGTTCGTAGCAAAGCCTGTCGCTTTGAATCCATACTTGACATTGTCTGCATCGAACTCAATCAACTCATCCGCCACAGCCGACGTGTGAATTTGCCGAATGCGGTCTTGAATAGACGCTGACGTTACAATGGCCAGACCAGAAGATGCATCACCTTGCTTCCGGCAAGTAAAAGAAACATGGCTACAATGGATAGCATATCTCCCAACCATGTCAATAATCTTGTTGTACTCTTCCGCTGGCGAACGGAATGCCCGTCTTCTGTTGGGGATGTTATAAAACATATCCTCAATTCTGATGGATGTCCCGGGCCGACCGGCCGAGGCCTTGGGTTCCGCCGGTTGTCCCGGCTTAGGAGCCACCATCTTCCCATCCTGATAAACCGCAGTCCACGCTACTGATGAAACAGCAGTCTTGGTTGTAACAGTCAGATGGGCAATTTGACTAATGGACGACAACGCCTCGCCACGGAAGCCATAAGTGGCAATCGACTCTAGATCTTCAAACGCCTGTAATTTACTGGTTGTATGGCGTTCGCAAAGAAGCCCAAGATCATCTTTCTGTAACACCGGGTTAGCCGTGCATCAGATGAAGCGATATTATAAAGTCTCACCTCAATTCCGGAGCCATTATCGCTAATTTGTAGAAGCTTTAATCCACCATCTTTCACTAGGATTTCAATTGAAGTGGAGCCGGCATCTACCGAGTTTTCCATCACCTCCTTGAGCGCATTGACTGGGGCGATGATGATTTCACCGGCAGCAATTTTGTTGACCACATTCGGATCAAGCGCCTGTCACATTGTTAGTTATCTGGTATAGTTTGGAGGAACATCTACGCTCTTACCTTGATGCGTTTAGGCATTAGCGCAGGACTTTGAGACATGATGGCTAGTTGGCAGTTTGTTAAGGTGAATTCAGATGCACAAATCCCCGGCAAAAATTGAAAGCAACAAGGCTAGAATTAGATAACGTGACTTATTTTCAGATGGAAATCACCATTTAACATACTCAACACAAGGAAATTCCCGTTTTCGTTAGTAGCGTGGAACTATTTTATTAACCCTAACCCTCGTTCCCACGTTCATTCAAACCATCCGATATCGAACAACGCTTCAGAGGTGGCCACTTCATCATATTAGGGGGCGAAACATGTCGATGGCTCTCTGGTGACACATCATTCAGCCCGGGGATGTCTTCAAGCCACTTCCGTTCTACCGGATCCAACAGATAACACCCCTTTCAAGGCCAACCTTGCGCCCCGCTCGAGTGCGGATGGTCCCCGCTCCTCTCGCGCGTCGCAGAACTCTATTCCGGGCCCTCCATCTTTGAAATCCATTTGGACATTTCGCTAAATTTGTCCTCAAATGTGCGCTCAAACTTTTTACAGTCGATATAGATCTGATCGGTCTCCTTCCAATAAGCGTAGCAATTCGAAAAGATCTGTCGCACGTCTCCGGAGAATTCGTCGCTGGATTTGTACTCTCCGCGCTCCATCTTGACACGAATGGTCCCAAGGTCCATTGGGTTTTTGACTTTGTCCAGGTAATCCGGGACACCATCAGCTAGAGGGTCTACCGGTTGCTTGAATGGCTTGACAAGACGCGTCCAAAAGCCAGGTCCAGATAACATCCGATGAAGGAGGTCCGCGCAGAAGTTCACCTTTGGGTCAGGCCCTGGTGGTACCTTTGGCATGCCAGAGAAGCGGCGTTTTGGTTCCGTGTACGCGCCGTTGGGAGCGACAAAAGTCTTTTTGAGCATATTTGGTCGAGGGGTGTTGTTGGTTAGACTCGGTCGTCTCTTGCGTGGGTTGTTGTCCGCTTGGCCAGCTACAACCATCGAGTTTCCTCTTGCCCTCTTCAGTCCGCGATGACCGTCATCCGCGCCATGTCCATTGGTCCCTCCGTTGTTACCGTTTGTTGAACCTGAAGCGTTTCGTTCTCCGAGGGCTGCCATCAGAATAATAAGTTCACTAAGCACATCTTTTGGCAACATGGAGACGAACTCCGATTTATCATCGGAATCGCGCACAAATTCAGCTGCCCAAGTTAATAGCAACTCTCTGATGTCAGAACCTGTTGGTGTTGTCTCCCAAACTTGGACAATCAACTGGGCTGATGGAATTCTACTCGTCTGCTCTCGTACATAGCACATGGCCTCGATGATACTTGGAGAAATTCCGTCAATCTCCAAATCTCGCGCTGCTTGCCATAGTGCGATAAGAATTTCAAATGTTGGCAACTCCTCCTCTGGCACAACGGCCTTCTCGAATAACCAATACTGAATCAGAGCAAACACCTCTGGGTAAATCTTAGGCAAGCGCACAACATTCTCAATGGAATCATCGGCGAGAGCAGCTAGATGGCGACGAAAGTACCGAGACACGGATACTAAGAGGTCTTTTTGGATACCAAAGGCTGTCTCGTTCTCCCCGACAAGTACGATGACAAAAGACGCGTGTGGTTTTCTGGAGATTTGTGTGGTTAGTGAGAACGGTAATGAGAGCATGTGTCGATTCACTTACAACCATGAAAATGACGTCCCTGTTGAGTGACTACTCTTAGAATTGTCATTAAAAGCCGACATATTGAGGCGGGAGGTTCCGTTGTTGAAGGTAATGTAGATACAAGAGTGCTTGTACCACTCGAACTGAAGGAGAGTTAGTGGCGACGAATTATAAAAGTCGGACTAAATGACTGGAAATGGAGGCTCTCGATGAGAAGCGGCTTTATGAAATTGAAAACAAGTGAGAAAATGAAGAAGAAAAGGTGGATCTCAAGGAAAAGTGAGAGGGGGATCCTAAGCAATGAAAGACATAACTCTATCTGGACTTTCGGTTCTAATCATGAAAGGAATCATCACACTACACTGAGGCTCAGACCACAACCATGAGATCAAATCAACGCCTGGACCACGGCCAATCGACAAAACTAAAGAAATGATGTGCAAAGGGGAACGGGTAGGAGTGATACTTACCAATAAGAATAAAGAGAAGGGAGCAAGGGAAGTTCACAACATATGTTAACTGGTGTTAAGCCCGGTTTTTTCATCCATTAAACCGAGCTTCCTCAGGTTGACATGAGAATGAAGGGATTCTTTTCTGGTATAAGGCGGTTCTGGGTTAATTGAAGGATTCGTGGCTGGTGATTAGGGTCTAGCCGAACAAACTAGCTTCGTGGAAGAAAAAAAAACGTGGAGAAATTCGTTCTAGATGGAATGTTGAGAATCACGGTTTCATTCTCTTCAGTTCATATTCACGCAAATACCATTACCTGCTCATTTCATTGTCAAACTCGTGCATCAAGGATCCCGCTCCGCCCTCGTTGTGCCTTTAGTGGTCTGATCAATGGCGTGGTCTAAAAGTGGCTGCTAGACTGGAACGCCACATCTCGTCCGCTTTAGGAAAGCAATCAAAAATTTAAACTCATCAACAAGTGAGAATTCATTCATGTTTTTCAATGAGTTGGAGCGTATTTCGTGGTAGGGTTACAGTAGGGTAATTGATATCACGGCAATCTGTAGGCGTCCCAAAAGAGTAATTAAATCATTTCGTGATGAGCTGGTTATAAGCTATATCTCACCACTATGACTCTCCACACGCGGCTATGGAAACTCAGCTTCCGGCATATCAACGCTACTACATCAGCCACCTTGATATCTGTATGCACTCGATCGACGCAAGCCATCCCGCATATCGTTCTTTATAAGGGCATCCCGAGCTAGTCTAGCCCGCCACTGCTCAATTACCACGGAGACACAGACTTGGCCACAAGAACCGTCCATGAGTGGTCCATGGAACCGTTCATCGACCCGCTTTTCAATCTCAACGCCACCACACGGCCCGGCCCCGAATCGTCCCATCTCTCAGCTGGTGTGTCGTGTGGGTATAGCCCGTTATTCTTATTCGTTACATTGGCTCTCCACACCCATCCAGATCAACCACCCAAGACGATGCCTCAAGCCGTTTCTCGTGCCATCTGTCCCTTGTGATCAGTCATGTCATCTTGTACATACATCTGACTGCTCACCTTCCATCCTGTATCAGCGGCTGCCCGGCGTCTACCGAGCGGCCCTGTGCCTAGCCACCAACACCATACCCGGTTTCTCCTTTGCTCTAGTGTTGCTGGTTTGCCATACTAGAACACGCCCGGCCCCGTACAAAAGACTAACCCGCCGCACAAGACTAGCCACGCTGCGTGATACCCATCCTTGGAGGGGCTCGCCCGTCAACGGTGTATCGTTTCGCCGGGCGAGCCAGTCACTGCCGCTCCAAGTTTACTAGCAACGTTCTCCTGTCGTCCACAACGCCTGTGACTGTGACTGTGACCGTTGCTGTGTTCCGCACCCCATCAAGAAGAGGATATGATTGCCTGCCAGTGGGAGGTCGTGGTTGACAAGATGGCTGTCCGAGGGCAAGATTGTCAGAGAACTGGTTGAGTGAGATGTAAGTGTACCGAAGCATCTGGGGGGAAGAGGGAATGTACATTTTGGAAAGAAAAACGAAGATAGGAGGGAAGGACATTATTTGTGGTGGTATGGCGAACCGGTGACATGGACTTGTGTGGTGCCGGCTTGCTGATGTGTGTACTTGCTATTGTTGTCATGCAGAGATACACACCAAGCCATGCTGTATTGTACGCTGTGTGCACACAAAGTTTAACAGCCGTTGCAAAGCACGACTCATGTCCATGTCGATTGTTGAGATGCAAGTGCTTTGACTAACATTCTCGGATCCAGATGTCTGGGTTATTTGCGAGATATTACGCCGCGGCGGTTGGTGGAATTGGATGTAATTGTTTTGATTCTCCCCATCTGTACGCCCTGCTGACAATTTCCCTTTTTGTAAGGTGTATGCGAGCTGGGCCACATGACGACGGGCCCACATGGCCGATATGGCCAGCCTGTAAACATGACGCAAACCACAGCTGGGTTGGACTGATTCTCCGGCGCTGTTTCAACAGAAACCACCCCTTCTTTATCCACCCCGGCTCCAGATTGGTGTAGCCATAATATTCTGCTCTGCACCCAATCTTCCTTGTCGACTAGCAAACCACAAGTCTCTGCCCATTACGATATCATATTTTGTTTTAGTGACGCATCGTTTGGCGTGCCTCGATGTGGTTCACTGGTTGTGCACAAACGGCAGAGTTACATGGCACATCTAGCCACGCCCCTTCTCTATTGCGATTCCACGCCACCCCTGACGCCGCTGTCCCAAAAAGCAGAGAGCCAGAGGGTTTGGCCTAAGGTTGCCGTATGTCTCTAGTTGACACCAGCCTCGTGAATTTCGAGTCTAAAACGATACCTCTCTTTGTCTGCGGCGTCTTTGAAGTGTGATTAGGCCGTTTCTCGATGCATGTCTTGGATAGAGCAGGAAATTGGGTCGATGCGGTTATGTTTTGGGTTTCAGCGATTGGCAGAAAGCGGTAGTCGTAAGAAGAGTTCTGTGCTCTTGTACTCATATGTGCGCAATACTTGGATTTCTAGACTTGGGCCCAGCGGCAGTCACCATGAGTCAAGACACGTATATTCATTGCATCATGGTTGGAAATAGAGGCTCTGGTGCGATGAGTTACAAGCGAAGATGGGGGTAGGGTGTGCAACTAGGCGGAAAGAAGAGCCCAAACGGGCGGTTGCTTCGTCTGAAAGGGTCGTGTTGTGTCTAAAAGATCAGACCTTTTGCTTGCCACCAGAGGTCGGCTTGAGCGACCGACGAGAACATGGACACAACTCAGCCAAACTTGGGCATCAAGTGAATGGGGGGGCGGCGCAAAAGCCGATTTACTCTAGTCATACAGCACGGAAGAAGGGGAGGGGGGCCAGGCTAAAAGAAATGAGCCCAACACAAGGTGGCCACCTAAGGAAGCTCGTTGACACGGAGCGGCAGCAATAGGCGACTCGTCACTTGGCAAGTCTTGATCTATTGACAATGGAGTCTCTCGAACTAGATAGCTGAATCTACAGCTGGCTCTTGTGTAGAACCAGTAATGAATCGACACGAGACTGTTGGTGATCGGCTGCCGGATTCGGCGGCTCGTTGAAGGTGTCACAAAGCACCCTTTTTTTCTTCTTTTTCGTTTGTTTTGGCTAACCCATGGCAAAGGTTGTAGCAGACGAGTTTGCCGGATACCGAAGGTGTTGGTGGTCACGGGAGGGCAGCTTTTTACACAGCGGCAGGTATGTCTATCCCTATCTATGAATCTTTGTGCAAATTCGGGGGCCATTTCAATGATTGCCAGCCGAGTTACGTCATTGTGTGCGTGCTAGCAAGACTTTGGGGGCGGAGAATGGAGGCCGAAGAAGGGGATGAGGGTCTATCGGCAGGGAAAGCCGCGCCTTCTATTGGATACAAAGTGGTGGGATTTATTGAGAGGAGGAGAAACAAGAACGACATGTTGGCAGACACAGACACAGACAGACACACACACTGGACACTGAACGAACACAACAAGCGCGCACACACACACACACACAATGCACAAAACATAAAACGCATATACATTGCCGATAAAAGAGGCACCATAACTTGGCAGCACATAATTTGGGCAACACAGACACAGATTCACACGTTACAGAACTCCAGACAGGCCGATGGGCTTCACAACAGGGCAGTTTTCGAAAAGGGCAAGTCGAGGCATAGAACGGACGGGGTGGCAAAAGTGTTGTCTTTGAAAATGGACCGAGAGAGAGAGAAAGAGAGAAGAAGAGAAAGGAAGGAGGCAAAAAGGCGGGTGGGGGATGAGGAGAGGTAACCGGGAAGCAGAACGAAACAGGCAGCAGTCCGACCGGCCAGTCAAATTTCACGGTTGATGGCCAGACGGGAATCGAGCGTTTTGAGCAAGTGACCCGACATAGGAACCAGACATGTTGCCGATAGTGACCCCAGGAGGAAACAGACGGCCAGACGACAGATTCCGATGTACAGACGAAACCAAGGCCGTTGGGACCACGGCATATGGCACGGTGGACACAACGGGGTCCAAGCTCAGGCGATACAAAGAGAAAGAGAGACAGGCGGCGAGACAAGACGAGACAGGAGAAGGCTAGAGATGGTGGCAGAAGGGGCAGGCCTTGGGATTTTGGAAAGGTACAGAAGGCGAGTTGGGGGCCGGAACCTGCGGGGGAGGGGGTGAAAGAGTTTGAGGCCATTAAGGAAGGCTGGCAGTTTGAAAGGGCCGATGTGGATAGAAGACAACGGGGGCGCAGATAGGGTGAATTTGGGTTGCGTTTGGGTTTTTTTTGGGGGTTTGAGGATGTAGGATGAGGAACGGAAGGTGCAGGAGGGTACACTGGTTCGGTCGGTCGGTCGGTCTACGGTCTGCAGATGCCGGCGTAAAGAGTGGTGGAAGAGGCTTGATGCCTTGCAGCGGGGCAGCAGAAGGAGGCTGTCGAGGCAAAGCGTACAAAGAGATCATGGCGGTCAACTAGTGGTGAGTCTTGTTTGGTTTGACGACGCAAAGCAGGCTTCGGTGGCGGGAAAGAAACGTGTTGGTTCCTTGGGTTGACGTGGGGTCTTGTCTTGTCAGTAGGTTGAAGTAGCAAACGGACAACCAAAACACACATAAACTCATACACATTTGAATACAGCGAGGTTTCTTGTTTGTTCACGGACGTTTGTCTACGGAATAATGGTGGGCCAACCTGTACAGAGGAATGGGAAATATGGAGGACAAGGGATTTCCGGAGGAGGCAGGAATGGAAAGATGAGGCGAAAGTGATCGGTGGTGGGGAAAATTAACAAATTGGGGGGAGTTTACGTGTCGCTGATGGTCTTTGTCTTGCGGCGCTCAGCTTGTCGGGCCTAGGATTTTGTCTGGGCCGACGGAAATGGGTGTCCATGTGGGTGGGGGTGATGGTGGGTATTAGGTTGGCCACACAAAGAAAGGAAGGGACTAGTGAAGGACCAATAAGTTCCAAGCTTTAGCGAGGACTGACGTGGTGAAGATGAACGGACTATGAAGTGTACGGACGGAGAGAACAAGATGACGCCCTAGGCGGTGTCGATCTGTTGCTTGGTGCCAATTACAAGGGCACGGACAAGGTGCTGGATAACATGCGGACGACGGACGGGTCTTTGGGATCTTTTGCACGTGGCGGATCCCGATTGGAGATGGAAGGAGGTGGTGGATGTGGTTATGGTGGTGGTGGCGGGATCATAGAGGCGAAATGGCGGTCACGGAAGCAGCGAGAAGAAGAGGAAGGAGATCGCGGCGAATGAGTTTGCTTGGCCCGGAGGGACATGGGGTGATTCGACGGCGGCCAGTCATTGTCTTAGTACGGGGGGCCGGGGTCAGACGACATAACCCAACGGTTCTTTTTTGTTACTTTCTTGCACGGACGGGTGTGTGGGTTAGTGTGGGTTTGTTGGCTGCTTGGCTGGCTGTGTGCTTGGCTGGTGCATGCAGGACGGTCGTGTAGACGGCGGATCCTATTTGGCCTTTGAGGGGGGTGGAAAGGTGCAGAGAGATGCACGGAGAATGGTAACTGATGAGTTATGACGGACTAGAGAGACGGTCGTACCAAGAATATCTAGGAGGAGTGGAAGGGGGAAGCAAACATGGCAAGCAGGTGGCGACCAGGGCGTTACAGGGAACCTGTATAGGATGATTTGGTGGGGTCAGTTTTGAGTTGTTCCTGTTCTGGTTCCTCTTTTGGAATTGTAGGGCTTCAGTAGCTGACAGGACTAATGTTGCCTAGCTAAGACGGTTTTGTTTAAACTTTGAAAGTTCAGAGACACGCTGAAGTCGGCATTATGATGTCCGCCTAAGGGTTTCTATGTTTTTTTTAGGAGTGTCTGTGGCGTTTGAGGACGGGTGGTGGAGAGTTTACGGGGTTGGCGTTTTCTGGGCGCTGATGGGTTGGCCGGACCATTTTTAGAAGATTTTTCTATTTTCTGCCTTTTTGGCTGAGAAGTGAATCAATCATATGAGGGAGGAGAGGTTTGTCTGCATGCTTCGGCGGTAAGCAGGCAGCCGGCGGGGACCTTTGTGACGGCGGAAAGTAGGGTTTTTGACGATTTGCGACGAGGGTGTTCGCTTTTCTTTTTTTTACATACGATTTTAACTCGTGTCTTTCTCAGCTCTCTGCACGCGACGATAATGAGAGATTCTGGCTGGGATGGTATTTCCCCGGCCGCCACGATACGTCTTCCGTTGCTGGAACAGACCATGGATTATCGGAATTGGAATGTCCCGTTACACAGGGTTTGCAACTTACAAAGGTGACACAAAAAGACTAAGGTGACTAGGATGAGGGGTTGAGAATCGGGGGTTGCGCAGCGTGGCTAGGACGTTGATACGCGGGCATTGATTGTGATTGGAGCTTTTTTAGCATATTCGTTGTTGGTGCGGGTCGTAGTGAAAGAGGTGAGGTGCAAGATATCGCATGTTTCTTTTTGGCTTTTACAGGGATATGAAGCGGGGCAAAGACTGTGACTAGGGGACAACAGCTATAGCGTTGTCGGGAAATCTTAATTCATGGGCATTCTAGATGCCGTAAACGCAAGGGGCCAATCAAGGAAGTAAAGCCGCTAACGATTTTAGTCAAAGCTGATTGTGTCATGCACCAGCCTTGTCAACATCCTCCATGGCACCATTCACCACGGATGGATGGTTTCTTGTATTATTATTTTTTTTTGGTGTTCAGATATCTATCTGGTCCCGGGACACATGGCGAGACACACTCGGCTCCAACCGAAAATCACACCTCGTCGTCTTCGGACGCGCCTTGATACCTTGTGAACACAACAGGCGGGGGGACACCTTTGTAACGTGAAATAGGGTTAAAGAGGGCAATTCATGTGATATGTAGATACACGGCACGGAACAGTTAGAACAGGCGGTTGCCGTCTTTTTTTTCAGGTGGTTTGGGCTTGGTGTGGCTTTTTGTGTGGCGAACTGAAAATCACACGTGTCGCCCGATTTTGACGGGTAGATTTCTTTTTACGCCCCAAAGATTGGTGAATACTCAAGGTCGGGGGTGAGATTATGTTAAACTATGCTGTGTCTGATAGATACTCCTGGATGTCACTAACTTCAGTGTATCCATCAAGATTTATGTACGTGGAACTCTGTCGCTTATATCTCCTGATAAAGTAAGCACTAGTAGCGAAGTCCAAGATTATACTTCTTTTTGACATAGTAGGGTAGCCTCATGTCTCCCGGTATTGGCTGCTTCGTGTAGTACATGACCCTAGTACAACCCTACCAATTAACGTTCTAAATATCACTCTCAGATGTATAATTGTTGAATCCGAAAGAGAGTATTTATGAGGCCACCGACGTCACTGTGAAATGCGACCGGGTATATAATAGATAAGTGAGACTTGTTAATCTTAAGGGAAAACCAGAGCAACGAACAGTTTTGCTGAAAAAGCACAATTAGTTTGATTGTTACATCCATCAATAAGATGCCTCGACAAGTCAAATATGATGGGAAGAGAGCAGAGTCAAGCCCTGACAAAATACTTTGCATCAGCCCTTCCATGGCAAGCCACATTCTACGAAGGACAGGTTCTCGTAAGATGGTGGGTTTTATCCGCATGCGTGTTTGGGCAGCAGTGGCTGCTTTTTGCATTGGGATGCGGGCTTGCAGTGCTTTCAGGACGCGGGGGTCGCAAAGCCGTTTGGTTCAAGACGAGGGCTTTCTAAACTGACTACAGGAATCGGGGGGATGGTCGGGGATTCGGGTACTTGCAGGTGAAACCGGTGGTCGGCTGGACGACAAGGAGAAGATTTGATGGGGAGTTACTATCCGGCTTCGCGGACATGGAAGGGACAATTATCCGCCTCTTTCTCGCCTTTTCGTCGAATGGTTCTTAGTGTACCTGTCAGAGAAGGACTAATTCCCAGTTTGTTACCGCTTGGACCTCTGCTAGCTTTCCTGCTGGATGCAGCTATCATGTCGCTGTCCGTTAGAACTAATGCAAATACTCCAACGACACAAAGGGCAGCCATCCTAGTCCTAGTCATGCACACATGAATGTATGTACATGAGCGCATACATACATATATCCATACATATATCCACACATTCAATGTAGAACCTCCCCAAATGGGAAATCCCTCCACTTGTAAGTTCGCCTCGGCTTTTGTGGCCTGTATATTCTGCTCGTGTCTTCCCTGTCTTGGCGGTTTTCTCAGTTGGCAATGGCAAGACAAAAGACCAAGTCACGACGGATATCTGCTGCTGGTGGTCTTTTCCGTAATTTGGATCCTGCCGTTACAGACTAGGGGGGGTGAGGATATATCGGTAGATATACATAGAAGGGAGACCACTGCGACGGCCCGACTTTGACTTAGGCTTTCACTTGGCTAGAGTTCTTTGTATTTTTCTGGGCTTCTTCTTGTTTTCGTGGCATGCATGTGGATCAAGGATAAGACGCGGCCATGCAACTGGATATATCTGGACATGCAAGGAAACGAAGGAAAAGGGACTTCCGTCCGGCTCTTTACTGTGAACATGCGTGGATAGCCACACTTGCTGCCTCAAAAAGCACCAAGCACCACACTCGTCAGTCGATCCAAAGACATACACACCTCTCCAGTCATAGTTATGCACTTCGTCAAAACAGTTCAATCAAGACAACCCACTTTCGAAGACGCCCCCCCCCTTCCCTGGCCCTTTTCTGCCTATAAGCCACACACCCATATTGGTGCTTCCACTCATCTGGCTATCTTTCTGGCGGGCTGATTGATGGGCTTGCTATTGTGTAGACAGAGAAGACGCATTTCATTGCTCGCACCTCGTGCGCCAACGTCCACTGCAGCACGCCACTGCAAGAAATTACAGGCCGAGTTTGAACACCAAAGGCATCCATCGAACCAGCTTCACTCACCTGGCCTTGTTATGTCTGTTATGTTTTTGTAATTCTTTGTTTCTTCGCCCTGTCCCGTGGCCCATCGATCCCTCTACATCCCTCGTCCGTCTGTCTTGCTCTTCAGATAAATGAAATAAAATAGCCTAAACAAACACTCTCTTTTCACTCCGTTGTCTCCGTTCTTACTGACGTCGGTCAGGCCAAAACTAGAAATTCCTCGCCCTGTAACCCGGACGGACATCCACTATCTAATTCTACATACACGCCCTATTAATGTACACCCCTATTCACCCGTCCTCCGTCTCTCTCATCATGTTTCCACTTCTCGCGACCGAAATCTGTCACTACAAAAAGCCATTCTAGCCGCCCCCAAAACAGGAACAAAAGTTAGCTGCTAGGGTAGATTTGCCAACTCACATACTTCTAAATATACTTGGACGAAACAACAGGAAGAAAAGAGGAATAAAACAGACACTTGCTTTCCAAGACAACCACGATTCCAACTTGTCTGGCCTGTCCTCTTCTACTCTCGTCTGCTTCTCTCCTTGTCAGCTGAAGAGAACTCAACACCCACAAGCAACTTGCCCCCCTCTCTAGTTTGCTCTGGTTGGTGCTTCTGTCCGCCGTTCAGAATCTGCACACACACCCCTGTTGACCACCTGCTCTATAAGACTTGTCGATGAGCCGGCTTTCTTGGTTCCGTTCTCTTGTTTGTTCATCTTGACACCGTCATTCTCAACGTCCCTGACCTACACATACTTCCAAACCCCACCTAAAAGCCTTCTATCTGTCTTGTCAGTCCGCAACATCGACACTGCGGCGAATATCAAACAACTCAGACCGTCACGAGTCCGGACCTGTTTTCCCTGAGCAATTACCCTTATATATATATATCCCCGCTTCATATATAGCTATATTCCTTTGTAATATCTCTATATATCTTCTTTTATATATCAAGGACCGGCCACCACCACCACAGCCATATCCGCCACGTTCTCGTTCACGGCAGGCTCACTTCTCACCCTCCCAAAACATCGCCTTTTCTGCCCAAGAATCCTATAAACCTTGCTTCTTTTTGTGTTCCCATTCTTCCTCGTTCGCTCTTTCTTCTTTATCTCCTGTTTTTTCCTTTTGCCGTCTATCGCCATCATCATTGCTGTCGTCGGTTTTCCCCTCTCACGCCGGGCAACTACCCACACCTCATCGCATCTTACAACCCACACTTGTGAATTTCTGTTCCTTCTAACTTGAGGAAGCGTGGGGCTTTAACTGCCATAAAATAGCCGTCTTTCACGCTTTGAATTTCGGACACTGTCGACCCAATTTATTTCTTGGCAACTCTTCTTCCTTTTTTGCTTCACTATCTCACATCATATTTAGTTGCTGTGTTAGTTTTGCCTTCTCTCAACTTGTTTACGGGTTGATTCTTTGTATGTGCTGTCTCATCTCAGTCTCGTCTACGATACAACTTCGCGCCTTGTCTTGTCGCTCCACTTTATCCCCTCCTCGCAATCTTTGGTCAACGCCATCATCTATTGTCTCTCCATCTGCTGCGCGTCCAGTCCCATCTTGACTGTCCCAAGAAAGACCTACTACCAAAAACCCCGCTCCTCAAAAATCCGCCGCTGGGTACAGCATCTGCTTGTCTCGCAACTACCAACCCAAAAAGAAGTCATCAAGTAGAAAAGGAAAGGGTCCAGTGGCTCCCGTTCGAGTCTCCACCTTACTGATACCCTACTCCCGATATAGTCTTTCTTCGTCTCATCCCATCTCGTCCTCTTGGTGCTCCCGAAACCTGCCACTTCCCGTCCACCAAAAAAACACTTGTCCAGCTTACCAGGACACAAGAAAAAAAGAAGCAAAAAAAGGACACCCGCAAAGGTGTAGTCCTCCCACATATTATTGTCCCATCCGGTACGTACCATGACCTCTCCGATCATCACACACACACACACACACACACGAGTCCGTAAAGTCCCACAACATACTTCATCAGACCCCCTTTCCTCTCTGTCGTCATTGTTCGTCTTCGCCGCCGTACCACAGACCCGTCATTATCGCAGTATCGGCTTCCACGAACTTGTCCTCGACCCATCACAACTTTGGCCCCAACTCAAGCCTAGCCAAGCCAGACACTCCTTTTTCCATACCCCCTCACTCTCTTTCTTGCACACTTACCGCCGCCTCGCTCGTGTTTGACTCTGAGTCAGGCTCCACACCGCCCCCCGTACTCTAGTTATTCTACATTTTGTTATTCCACCACCCCCAATACCACCACAATCACGTCCATCTCCGGCTCAATTGGCCCCCACGTCACTCAGAGATGTTCTGTGGCTGTCGTTTGGTTACCTCTGCTTACTGACACTGTCTCCCGTTTCCTTCTTTTCTTCTTCTTCCAGGTCCCAAAACCGCAGCCCAACCCATCTTGTGGTAACCTGCCTCACAACTATAGCAAATCTCTTTTAAGTGTCTCCCAAGTCGCTTGATTCTCGTCAGCCCAGGAACCGTTTCCTGTCTGCGACTCGACCCGTCTCAACAAACACAACACACAAAGGCAACTCGCTACCGTCACACCGAACTATTAGACGCTAGCCCAAAAAATGGACTATCATATGGATGTTCAGGTAGCTCCTACCTCAAATGATATGAGGTAAGTTTAGGCGTTGTTTTTTTCTCTTTGTTTTTTGTTTTGTCTTCTCCTCCTTGTCGACTAGTGTCTGGACAGGATCTTGACGATTGCGCCCGGCCCGCTCAAGGCCCAACCAACGCATCAAATCCCCAGGCCCAATCAATCAGCCAATCCACCCGCAAATCCATCAAGCCAATCCACATTGGCGTTGTACTGTTGGCTTCCCAAAAGAATCTACCAATCGCCCAACCTAGCAAAGAGATGCCAAAACCAGTTAGTGCTTGTGCCACTACAACGGCTGCCGGAATATCTACTTTGGGGCCTTTTTACCTATTTTCCAGCCCTTTTTTACACTATTGCTTGAGCTTTAGTGAGTCGTGTGGTGGTACCACGTCGGTTCATCCCGTCATACAAAAAAGAGCAAGGGTTATGCTGATCGTCCATCATCTGCCGGGCCTTGATTTTGGACATGCTACTGGGCTGGCATTGCATTGCTCGTGGCCTTTGCGGTGCTTGTCCGCTGCCCAAATTCCCGGTCGCATCATATTAGGCCGTGCTTCTCATCCACTTACTGTCCTATTGGGTTGGTGCAGCCAAATTGCTATAGGCTGGTCTGCCTGGTAGCATGCCAGCTACTAGTACGAGTGCGACTTCACACCTACCTTACTTCTCTTTTTAGTCGCAGCATTTATCTTCCTACCTTCCTTGATTACTATCGCTNCCCCCCCACCACTATCTGCTACAATTGCCGCTTTTTTTTTCTCATGTACTTTTCCTTGGATTTTTACCCTGGTTGTGCCTCATTAATTTTCCCGACATTTGTGCTACTATAAATTCCGACCACCTCTCTCTCTGATTCAACTTTCCCCTCTTCATCCAGTCACCGTCTTTCGTCTTTTTTGATGTACATTTTTGGTCAAATCACCTGCTGTTCCATCGGCAGTCCTTTTGAATCTTGTTAAAATTTCCCTTTTTACCATTGGGCTTTTTATCGGGTTTGCTTGTGTTGGTACTACATCTCCATTTTCACGCCCCTTCTTTCATTCTTACTTCTGCCTACTGGCTTCCCGTGGCTTTGCTTTTCCTCTATCGGCTGTCTATCCTAGCCGTGTGTAAATACATACATACACACTTAGGTACTTGATGTTGGTCGCGACTTATCTGTCGTACAAGCTGACTTGCATCTGTTGATTCGTCTCGTCTTTTCCCTCTACTTTGGGCTACATGCTTCTATTGGGCGAAACGACATAGAGTGCGTCTCGCATCTGGTCCGCCCTGTGTCTTGCACTGCTGCTCGGTCTTGGTTTTTCGTTGTTCTTGTTGATTGGTTCGTTTGCATTTTATTCAAATGCCTGCTTCTGCCGTCCTGTATGTCTAGCTGTCTGTGCCACCCGGCCGCGGACATGTCTGTCTGCGTGCGAATGTGTGAAGAACATGCATAGAGAATGCTGTCCTCTGGTTGTATCCTCGGTGGTGATTCCCGCTGTTGGTCATGTGGAAGGCTAGCCTTGGTCCAAACTCTTTTTTCCTTATGCCCGCTGTCGTCCTGTCGTAGATGCGACACGTTTTAGGCATCATCCGCATTTTTGTATCAGTTTCTGTGGCCATACTAGACTCTTCATGTTGTCTTCTTTGCTGATGCTTCCATTTTGATTCTGATACTCAACCTGTTCCATTGTTTGGATATTTTGGGTTTGCTTCCTGTGGTCTGGTTGTACAGGCACTGTTAGTCGCCAGGGGCTCTATCTCTGTCTGGTTCTTACGTGTTGGCTGCATCTCATTCAACACGCCGTCCACCAAACTTTTCTTGAGACAACGGGCCTCAAGACGGCTGTCTATCGCCGCATCTCCTTGTCTCCATTCACACATGCGCGCACATGCACATAGACACACAAATTCATACATGGCCACACCCTTAACATGGCCCATGAGACCTCCAACCTCCAATGCGAGTGGCTAAAGTTCCATTCTACCCCGATCTCGTCTCTACTTTTTTCTCTCTTTTCATCTTCCCTGGACGTCCGCCGCGACCCCAGTGGGCATCATGTCGCTGGTCCAAGGGTCAACACCCTCACCGGCCACTTGCTAGGAAAGCTCCGAAACTGTGTGCAACCATGCACTCCAAGTGCGTGTGCTTGGTTGTCTTGCATTTGCTGTGTGCGACATGGACCTTGACCTTGCGGACTCGACCAACAAAGCTGATTTCTCTACTTTTTTCCGTTTTTGTATTATTCTGTGCCTCTCTTTTTGCCGTCGTCTGTGGACTTTAGACTAATCTTACTGGGTGATTCCTTCATAAATAGATACACCTCGGAAGCCTCTCTTTCAATTGATAACACTGTCGCCTCCACCGACTATTTTCCTCAATCGTCATTGAACCCTTCATCACAGTACACACCCGATAACACCTCATTCTACTCGGCATCTACTACTTTATTTAACGGAGGTCTTGACCCTCGTCCTAGTCGCCTCGGTTCAAGGTAAGTCTTTCTATTTTCTCTACTGTTACTTTTTTGACCCTTCTTTTTCATTGTAACTCTTCATCGTCGTTCTGCCCTGCCCTCCCCCCCTGTTCAGTCCACTCACTGCCTTGTTGTTCTTCGCCCCATCAGTCGAGTCGCGGCAAAACGCACAAGCCTCCCATCATTGTTGTCTGTCTGACTAGTTGTCAGTCCCCCCGCCTCCCATAGCTCAGATTTGCCCTGTATGCTTGTTTCCGCGCCGTTCACGTTACGCTACACCCGGCAGTTTTTGGTCTCATTTTGTCGTCTGCTTAGTCTACATACATACATACATACATGCGCCTTGGCCGTCTGGACCCCGCGCTTCTGGCCCCTCTTCCCTTTCTTCAACGTCACACAATTTTACCCCTCGCCGTCATACATCCTAGCACCTGTTTTCTACGCGTCTTATCCTCAACAACATTGCCCCCCCGGATTAGCCCCTCAATGTACGATTGCGAGCTACCGCTTGAGGTGTCTATTTGCCGGACCCACTTGCTGTATTATGCCAGTCTCCAGTCTTCTGCAACTCCTCTTCCCTCTTGGGCATTGCAACCTGCCGAAAGTTGTTCGTTCATCTTTTCAGTCGCTTTCACGAATCCTTTTGGCATGCATGGGAAGTCTTGTCTGCACCTAGTCGGGCCCACAGTCGTCAATTCTTAGCTCGTGCTCGACGAATCGCGATCCGGCGGGGTCCTACTGATGGGTCTTGAACTCTTTGACGCTCATGCAGCTTGGACAAGACTAGACAAGGCCAAACAGCCGAACACAGAGTTGCCGGTTGCATCCAGACAATGGAAGGCTAGTGTCGTCATATTCGTGATGGATGTATTCCCTGTGGTGTGGGTGGAGCTCCCATTGGCTTGGTGGTTGTCTCGATTCGCGATTTCGATCGTCTCTTATGCGCACGTCGGCTCTTGTCGGGCACCTATGGCTCCAGCTACTACAACTAGTAGACCTTCCGATTTATCTTTTCCATGCTAAATCGCCAACCAAAGCCGTTGTTCCTCTTCCATTGGATTCTATCTTCATGCACACCCGGAACTCCTCCGTCACTTTTGGGGGATTGCGGATTGTGGCGTCGTTCCCTTTTGCTACTCTGGATGGCACACCTTTATATGGATGGACGGATAAGCCGGTGCTGATTGGTATTGAAATTTCCCGCATGATGCGAATCTCGTGCAAGTCCTGGCCAGTCAGCCTCCAATCGTTTCTTGCCCTTTGCCTCTGAGCACAAAGTGGGCTTCTTTTTTGGTATGTCTGCGCCTTTGTCTGCGGATCCGTCCATGGTTTGCAGATTATCCTGGTCATGGGCCAGGCGTAGGTCTTGGCTCGGCCCTGGTCACGACTGTGATTGTGGTTCATCAGTTCGGAGAAGACCCACAATGCCACTAAGCCCGGGATTTTACCAGTGCCGATTCATTCAATGCGACTGGGAATCTGCCAAATACCTTGGCTTGCGTGCATACACAAGCGCCCTTCTAGGATGTTCAATACGCTTAGCCCTGGCTCCTTTTGCATCCCTTCAACTTGAGTTTGACGATGTATCATTTTCCAGTGGAAAATACTGCTTCGAGCTGTGTTAAATTCCCGAGAAGAGGGGCTTTAGCTTCTTCACTCCTCCGCCACCACGGCAACCGAGCCCGAATCAACGACACTATGCGTTTTGCTCGCTTCGGCTGGAGCCTTTTTGTGGCAACATCTTTTTGCCCGGTGTCTTTCTTGCCCTTCCAGCCCTGTAGTTTAGCGTTATCCCCGCTTCTATAAGGGTTGATTTTCGGTCAGATCTTGCGTGCTACACAAGACGGTGTGCACAAGTGTGTGCTTAGCGGCCCCTCGCAGCTTGAAGAGTGGCGAGGTTGTGCGAGTCAGTTCGTTGTACATACTAGTTTTCTTTGGCTATTCGTCGCTCGCGATTGCTTTCTTTGCAATTGAAAGCGCCAGGCCTGTCAAAACTACCAACTGTCCAATGAAGCTCAGTCATTATAGCTCAGGCGAGTGCATGGAGCCATTTTTTGTAGTTTCACGGCTTTGTACACCTACACCTGTGTATTGTCGGTCGGGACCTGAGGTTGATTTTTCTTCGTTCCCGTTACTTTGGTCTATTGTTCCTGGGGAACACAAGACCAACAACGTAACACATACTCAACCCCACTGACCCTATCGACATGCACGACAAGCTTCAATGAGAATCAGCCCCCTCTTCCATTCGGACTTCAATTTAATGTTGTCAGTGCCGTGGAGTACCTTGTTCCACCGTCTCTAGTTGATGTCTAGTTTGGCGAGCAGTGGAGAACAGCGAGCGAGGCAACAAACCGAACTGATTGGACTGGGTCTGGTGACTGGTGACTGGCTTGGTTAGGCCCCAGGATCAAGCCATCTATGCATCTGTCCGTGTTCCTTGACTTTGTTCCTTGAGCCTGTCATGGCTGGCCGATTGCTACATTCGGCTATTTCTCCCTCTCCCGTAGTTGCCCAACCCGTCTATCCCCTAACCCATTGCGTTTGACGGTCTTGCCGTTTTTACTCGGCCTTGCGCATACCCACAACTTTTTTTTCGCTTTCCTTCCCGTTCCCTGCCAGCCTTGTCGGCGGTTGGTGTTGTTGACTTGACAATCGGTCGTCATTTTGTTTTGCTGCCCCGCCCCGCCTGTCTCTTCTTTGCTTGCCCCTCTTTCGTCTTTCTTCCCTCCACCTCTCTCTCTTTTCCTCAGCTACCTCATTTGATTTAATTCCCTTTTTCTTTTTTTTTTGCTTGGTTGCCTCTTTTTTTCTTTCTTTCTAGAACATCCTGCTGACATTGACCCGGCTTGCAGCACGTCCACTCCGGGTATCACCCATGCCCATCGGAATACGCTTCCGCAACCAGTGAACCAAATCAGCGCCCGCGACCAGTATTCGACGGCCACACCGTCACACCGCCGAACTTCGGATTTTTCCACGCGATCTCCTTCATTTCCCGGTAGCGGCATGAGACGCCATAATATTTCGCCTCCAGTCACCAGCCCAGTAAACAGCTTCACTCAGCCGATCGCTATGAACGATTCATACAACTCCAGCAAGGCCTCGGCCAACCAATCACCGCCGTTGGAACCCGTCGTCACGTTGGGATCTCTCCACTACACGGACGCGCCGACCACCCAAATTCAGTTGTCCATTTACGGTAACATCGATAAGGGCTTCTTTTTGTCGCAAGAGGGCGAATGGACATGCTATCGCCGCAACTACTTTTCTTGTGTGTGTTCGTATGATCTATCGCCTTATTATCCCAATGGCCACATTCAATTCACCAAGACGGGCCACTCGCAGCCGTTCCAGGTTATGGGCTTTGCCATGTGCATATCTGCTGTTGTAGCTGAAAACGATACACATGCTATTGAATTGGTTCAGCATACCCCGAAACGCGATAAAGGCCCAATTGCGAAACCAGCCAAGGTACCACTTTCACCCCGCCAGCCAGGCCAGTCACATCATATTCCTGTGTACGACCAACGCTACGAGGCGCCTTTTACGACCAGCTCCGCCCCCTTCCAGAACGAACACACATTCGAGCGCATCCAATTCAAACAAGCCACTGCCAACAATGGTAAGCGACGAGCTGCTCAACAATACTACCATCTGCTTATCGAGGTATGGGCCGACGTTGGCCAACAAAGCCCCGATCAGTACATCAAGGTTGGTTACTGCAAATCAGCCAAGATGATTGTGCGCGGACGGTCTCCCGGTCACTACCAGGCGGAGCGGCGCGGTAGTGCCAGCAGCGGCCCTGGCGGTGGTCCTGGTGGACTCCCGAGCCACTTTGGAGGTGGTATGATGGATGCTGGCTTTGGCGGTAGCATGATGGGTGGACCTTACCCTGGGACGACGTTTGACAGCCGCCAGAATATCCCGTACACGCCGAACAGACATCACGCCATCAACCACCAACACAGCGTGCCTTCAGAAGCTGCGATTATTCCACCCGACGAAGCCAAGTCTATTGATCAAACCAAGGGATACCAGTACTATGGAGGTTCCGTGTATGAGGGTCACGAGAACAAGACTTGCGTCGATATGTACTCGCATCAGCAACGTACTGACGGTTACGACACGGTTAACCGCGACGGCGCGCAGCTTCCGCAAATTTACCGCCAGGGTGCTCTTATGCAGGGCCAGACATGCCGGCCATTCCAGGGCAAGCCCAAGTCTGAGGGCATGTACCCGTCGGGTCTCGTACCGCAATCCGGATTGAACATGTGAGCGAGCGACACAGACGGACTCGGGACGACGTGACGATTGATGATGACATTTTCTTTTCGCATGTTTGTTTTTAGGGGGTTACGGGATAGCGGGATGGTATAGAAGGGGAGTCTTCTTTTTCTTTTTCGTTTTTGGGGATGGGTAACCTTTTGGGGTGGATGTTTGTGTTTACATTGTCATCATTATCGTTTTCTCCCGTCCTGCTTTCCGTTGTCCATTTTCGCTTTCGTCTGTTCAAGCTTGGCTTTGTGTTCTTTTTTTGTTCTTTTTTTGTTCTTTTTGGTTGATCTCTTCTTTTTCCTCTTGTTTGTTTGTTTCTGATTAGTGGTTCCCGTTCTACTTTTTCTTCTATCGGTCATTCGTTTTGCCTGTTGCTCTTTTCATCTCTTTCTTCTTACGACTGGAAGAGAATGTGTAATGAATCTTGGTGTATTCCCTTTGTTTTTTTTTTCTTTTTTTGTTTTGCCTTTTTGTGATTGCCTCGACGTCACATGTATGTACACATGAGGATGTTCGCTCTTATGGTATGGCTTGTTTGGTTCGAACAGACTATCCGGGGAAGTTTGTGGCCGTTTTTGTTGGTTTCGAGTCCTTTGTCAAGGGCGGTTATTTGCATGACACGTTTTTCTTTTTTCTTTCTTTGCTTGTCTGGTTTATTTCTCAATTACTGTTTTCTTCTGGTTGGCTTGATGCCCAGGTAGTCAGTCTATTTGGTCAAATGCATGAATGTATTCAAGTTGTCGGTCAATGTTACAACGTGCAGTATGATGTGCATGTAGAATGTATATATATCCACACACAATACGCATGTACCTACATAAATATGTATGCATGTAGGTTCAGGTATACATGAAAAAAAAGAAAGCAAAGAACTAACGTGTGCATAGAAGGTGATGTCTTTGCATGCACACACGTATCAGGTTGGGTCCATTTGTGATGTGCCATGCGGTTACATGGAATATTGTGGGATGAACGGGACTTTGTGAAGTCTATTTGGTGGTGTGCAGACGGGATATCGGATCGGATATACTTGATAGACTGTTAGGGTTATATTTTGCTTTCTCGGGACGTCGGGGGTGTAACGTGGTACGATGAGGAGGAGGGCATTAAAGAGACAAGAGGCGAGAATTAAGACGTTAGTCAATGTAGTTGGATATATTTCTTTGTCACAAAAGGTAGGTAATATACAAAATGGGTGAATTTTCCAGAATCCAGGATGACCACTGGGGCTTACGGGGAAACGACGATGCAGAGGAAAATCAGAAGACCCACTTCTCTCAAGCCACCACGCCAATTATTGATCCCACCTTTATCGCATGAACTGGGTTGCTCATCAGGGGGGGTATCAGTCTTTTCCACGGCGTTGTTTTTTGGGGAATCCCTTGAAGAATCATGTTTGGTGGGGCTCTTGGTTGGCTGGTTGGTCGGTTGGTTGGCTAGCTGTGGTGGTGGCCGTGGGTTCTTGGTCTGTCGTGGTATTGGGGGGTGAAGAGTCGGATGGCTTTGCGGGACTTGTGGTCTTGGGGGCTTCAAGTTTCTTGGTGGGGTCCCAGATGAACCGCCAGATCCAGTCACTCATGGACACCACCTGCTTCATGGCAGGGACGTTGTGTACTCGGATTATATCGGCGCCTCCGGCAATTGATGCCGCAACGGTGGCCGCGGTTCCGAAGTCCCGGTCGGCGGGAGATTCCACTTTTGTAGCAGCACCAATAAACCGTTTCCGACTAGGCCCGATTAACAGGGGCATACCGTGAATGCCCGGCCAGGAAGCTAAAGTGGGTAAATCAGCTAGTAAGCGGATATTTTGCTTGGCATCTTTAGAGAAGCCTAGGCCGGGGTCAAGGAGGATTTTCCAGCGACGAATTCCCGCGGCTTCGGCGGCAGCGATCCGGGAGAGGAGGGAGTTGGCTACGGTTTCCGTCACGCCTTGTGGGTAGCTGCGGTTTTCGCGTGAGTCCATTGTACACGGTGTTGTAGTGGTGGTGGGGGTGCCGCGCATGTGCATGAGGATGATTGAGCAGGAAAGACGGGCGACGGTGGGAAGCATAGCGGGGTCCAGGAGACCTGAGGATACATCGTTGATTATGTCGGCGCCGGCGGTGATTGACGCTTCAGCAATGGATGCGCGGAAGGTGTCGATGGAGATGGGGATGGTTTTTGCTAGTGGGTGATCGAGGGTTCTGATGGCGTTGATGGCGGGGACGACCCGTGCTAACTCAATGGATGGATCGACGGCGGGGGAACCGGGGGCGGTACTGTGGCCGCCTATGTCGATTATATCGGCGCCGTCGTTGAGGAGGTTGACGACTCGTTGGGCGAGGGGCGTTTGGGCGGCGGTGGGCCCGTCGGAGAAGGATTCGGGGGAGGCGTTGAGAACGGCCATTGTGAGGGTTTCTTTGGAGGGGCGGAGAGGGGTGAGTGTCTTGTGAGGGGTCATAGGACATAAGGAGGTGAGAGGTTCAGAGGGGGGTAGGCGTTCAAGGAGATTTGAAACGGATAGCCAGGGTTTGGCGGGGAAGAGGGAGGTGTTCGGGATGAGACTGGGAGGTGGTTAGTATGGTGTTTTTGAAAAGGTGGGATGCGGCTTACTCTGCTAATGGACGAAGGACAAACTCCCGTTCAGTGATACTCATGTGCGGGATGATTAAATGAGGAAGAGCGACTTCCTGGTTGTCATACATGAGGATATCCAAGTCGATATTCCGAGGGCCCTTATTGATGACTTTCTTTCTTCCCATGTCATTTTCAATAGCCTGAAGTTCCCGAAGTAACTCTTCCGGTTCAAGTGTCGTTTCAACCTACAAACAGTCAGTCATGATTCCCTTCCAAGTATCCATAAAACTCACCTCAGCAGCCCCGTTAACAAACGCATCCTGATTCAGGACATACATCGGCGCCGTCTCATATAACAAACTCGTTCTTAAAACCTTGATACCCCGCTTATCCATCTCCCGACAGGCCTTCTCAATCTCTGAGATGCGGTCTCCTAAGTTACTCCCCAGGGCAATATACGCTTTCCGGGGACCAGTCTCACTCGTCTCGGGAGTTCCACCTCCGCCACAACATGAGTAGCTCCGAATGGCTGCTTGAGTCCGTGGTGAGCGAGTCGCTACCCTACCAAGTAACCGCAACATTCCGCTGATCTTGTCCGTTGTCTGGATAATGACGTCGTCTTCTCAGTACTAAATCCTACGTTGTAGCACAAGCAGCTGAAAAATATCATGCGTTTGTGACGGCCATAGGGTCTATTAGGGTTTAAAATGCACGTGAAACCATTAGATGGTTCACATGCTAAATGAAATGCTGGGGTAGTTGGAGATAGCACTAACAGAATGCGCAGAATAACAATGTCACAAGACCTGGAAAAACTCCAAGACCGCGGTAAGTTATAGTGTGTCGGATTAGATTGGATTGGATGTGGTTTCGTACTTATCAATCGAAGCGTGGTCTGCAGGTACGAGCGTCTAGCCCATGTTGATAATGATGGAGACGTATCGGGGTTTATAAAGTCCGCCGGAATTGAGCTTGTCAGTATTCATAGATGTGTAGATGTGCATACATATGTACATGTAGATGTAGATAATCCCATGTACCAAGATCCATACGTCCCTTCCAACCCGAATACGTCTTCACTAACCCATCTCAATCCCAAAAACCCCTCTAAAATCCATCCAACCTTCTCAAAATGACGTCGTAATCAAAGAAAATCAAGCCTCGGCTTCCCAAAATTCGCCCCTGGACAAAGCTCCCACCACAAGCACGCCAAACGCGGACCGAGGAAATTGGAGAAATGGCGGGGACAAGAAGACGGGAAGGATAACTAGGAACTAGGGTATCCTACACCACACGCAGCACATGCGCTTCGTACGTATAAAACCATCCATCTACGTGCGGAAATTCACCATTTTTTCTAATTTGTACATCTTTTGTCTTTTTCAAAATATATTCACAAAATGGCTTCTCCACGTGAGTATTTTTCCTCCTTCTTCTTTTTTCATACAATCGATGACATGGAAGGGATAATGACTGACAACCACAGAACAATTACGTACCCCCCTCACCGATCTTTTCAAGATCAACCACCCCGTTCTCCTCGCCGGGATGAACGTCGCCGCGGGTCCCCGGCTCGCAGCCGCTGTCACTAATGCCGGTGGCCTTGGCGTTATCGGTGGAATGGGATATACCCCCGACATGTTACGCGAGCAAATCGCCGAGTTAAAGGAGCATCTCACTGATAAGAATGCGCCGTTTGGTGTTGACTTGTTGTTACCGCAAGTAGGTGGTAACGCGCGCAAGACCAAGTACGTAAAACACCCCATAATCCATTCATTCACTCCATCTCTAACAATTTCCTTAAAATAGCTACGACTACACCAAAGGCAAACTCGACGGGCTCATCGACGTCGTCATCGAATCCGGCTGCAAACTATTCGTCTCAGCCGTCGGTGTCCCTCCCAAATCCGTCGTTGACCGTCTCCACGCCGCCAAGATCGTATACATGAACATGGTCGGGCACCCCAAGCACGTCCAAAAATGCCTCGACCTCGGCGTCGACATCATCTGTGCCCAAGGCGGTGAAGGCGGTGGCCACACCGGCTCCGTCCCCACCACCGTGTTAATCCCCGCCGTGGTCGCCGCCTGCAAAGGCCACAAGTCCCCCGTGACAGGCGGGCCCGTACAGGTTCTTGCCGCCGGTGGTATCGCCACTGGAGAACTCGTTGCCGCGTCATTAATGATGGGTGCGACTGGTGTGTGGGTAGGCACGCGGTTCATCATGACTGATGAAGCTGGCGCTCCCAAGGAACACAAGGAAGCTGTCCGGACAGCCTCGTTCGACGACACGATCAAGACTCTCATTTTCACTGGTCGTCCTCTTCGTGTTCGGAAGAACCCATATATTGTGAACTGGGAGACTGAGCGTCTAGGCGAGATCAAGGAGTTGACCGCCAAGGGCAAGTTGCCATATCTTCATGACTTGGAAAAGTTGGAGGAGAAGGACCCTGATGATGACTCGCTGGATCAGTACCGTCCATGGTTGATGGGCAAGTGCGCGGCGCTTGTGACGAAGAACATGCCTGCCAAGGCTGTTGTAGATGAGCTTGTTACCGACGCTGCCAAGGCCATTCGGACGCACTCTCGGGCGTTGGCGAAGTTGTAAAGAATTTACATCGACGAAGGAGGTCGACATGGTATCCAGATTTTTGTTTGAATTTACTGTATCAGCAATGTATTAAGATTGAACCAAAAAAACAACAGTGTATATTTTAAATCAAAGAAAAAACAATAAAGCCGAAAACAATCTCTAAACCTCCTAGTTGCCCAGATATTGCCGAATGGCACCCTGCAACTTGACAGCACCATCTCCCAAAGCATTCGTCAAACTCTCCAGGTCATCGCCCGCCGTCAAACCAAACTGCCGCACAAAGTCCTTGGCCGCAGTCTCCAAATCACCATAATCCCCATCCAAACCACCACTGACATCTTCCTCCTCGTCCCGTCCAAAGTACGCATTCGAAGAAATCGCCGTCGCTCCCTCGAAGCCTTGAAGTCTGCTCTTGGCCTCACTCTGCGCCGAAGGGTCAAAGGAACCCTTGCCAAAGAACTCATCCGACGAAATACCCTTCTGCGCACCAAACTTCTTGCGCGCAAAGTCGTCACTGTCATCTACTGCCGCCGCCTTGATAGGGCCTACAGAGCCGAAACCACCGGTACCAGTCTTCTTAGCCGCAGCGCCAGCGCCAGCGCCACGGGGTCCACCAACCTGGCCGAAACCAAGACGGGCAAATCCCATGCCGAGTCTCTCAGTCTCAGCTGCCGTCTTCTCGCGTGATGACGATGGCGCAAAGCCGCCGCGTGTCGGACTAGCCGGGGTTGGGGCAAGAACATTAGACGCCTCAGCCTTCTTCGACTTGGCCGCCTCGGCAGCAACAGCCTCCTCCGCCTCTGGGTCGTAACCCAGCTTAGAAATACGGTCGGCCTCCTCCTTAGCCTTCTTTTCCGCCTCGTCAAAGTCGATAACATCAGCCGAGACAACCTTCTTGGCGCCCAACTTGGACGTCACCTTTTTTGCGCCCAGCACGTTCTTGCGCGCTGCGGGACCCTTTTTACCGAGCGCAGCAGAAGTAGTGATGCGCGCAGCTGCCGGCTTAGTTTCGGTAGGCTTTGCGAGCGGTGAGCCGGTTCTGGCGAGAGGAGAGGCGGTGCGGCTGATAACGGGAGGGGTGGCTGTCCGGGAGATCGGGGGAGTGGGCTTCTTGATAGTGGGCTTGTCCCAAGACGAGAAGAAGTCGTCATCGTCAGCTTCAGCAGTTTCAGCGTCAGCTTCAGCGTCAAGAATAACCTCGCCGGGGAATCTATATTTAGTTAGTACTTGGAGAGCTTTTAAACTGGATACTCTTAAAACTCACTCCTTAGCATCCCGCGCAGCGCGGCGCTTCAACTCGTCCTTGTACTTGGCGGCAGTGGCAGAGTGGTACTTGGTCTTAGGGTCCTTGCTATTAAGCGCAGCCGAACCACCGTTCTGTTGGAAGAACTTGGTAGCCGACTCGTTACCACCAACCTTCATCATGCGCAGCTGATCCCATTGCCATTCTATCCATAAAGTCAGCCATGATCTTCCAAATTCAAACTCTAGTATAACATACGGTCGAGGTTTGTCGAGCGAACAAAAGAAATGTGAACACCGAGGTTGCGGTGGTTTGCCGAGCAGTCGAGACACAAGTAAATACCGAAGGGAACCGACGTCCAAGTTGGGTTCTTCTGGCTACAGTCAAAGCAGATCTGACATCAATAATCACATGTTAGCTGGCGTAACACATAAATGCGACCAGGGTGTCCAGCTTTCTATTGAAAACGCACCTTGTTGGCAGGCTTGGTCTTGAGCTTCTCAAACATCTTCAGCGACTGCTGTTTCGTAGCAAGAGCGGCCATTGTAACTGATGTGCGGTAGCGACCGGTAGCGTGTATAAAGGGATGGTTTTTAAACGTAAAAAATCGGGAGGAAGTCGGTCTTTCGAGACAGACTTGGCACTTGTCGATAGCTTCGTGGACGAACAAGGAGATGACAGGGCAATTCGAGGCGCAACGTGGGGTGTAGGCGAGACTTGGGAATGGCGATCAAGAAAGAAATATATCAAAATAGTGATAACAATGCAAACAATCGTCAATAGGAGAGCAGCGAGAAACAAAAATCGCTAGCCAATGGGTAAAAGAACGCGGCTATTGTACAAATCACGATAAATTCAAAATAGTCACAAAGGTTGAAGAGGGGCTCCAGGAAATGAGGCTATCGAACAAGTGGTAGTAGAATGCTGACTTGGCCAAGATACCAAGTTATTCAATTGCCTTCCAGGGGCTTTTCCCTGCCGCGTAGCGCCATATGCACTGAAACCTTTAGTGTCCCATTCAAGCCCATTCTGCCGGGCGGTGAGCCCCTTTATTCGAGTCTTTGACCTGCGTCTCGGCAAATGGAGGAAACCCACTGGCTGGCATCGCATCGTTATCTGGAGTTTTGCTTGTGCATATATGCGCTTGGAAATCCCGGTCTTTTGTCAAAAAAAAGGATTCTACTTGCTGACTAACATTTTGTGTATATCTACACTTACACGCACATTTCATCTCATAATGAACTCACGAGCAACGATCCGTCCGGCTATCCGGAACCTAACCCGCCGTACATACGCCACAATCGAGCCTATCCCCCGGCCCGCTTCGATAATTAACCCTCCGCCGCCATCCAATGATAAACGCCCCCTTGTAACCCCATTCAATGACGATGGCCGCGTAGCATGGAAGGACCTCTCTGTAGCGGAAAAGGCGGCGCGGACAACCCAACAGAGTTTCAACTTGGGCTTAGTAGCAGCGGGTGCACTTGCAACTGTATGTAGATGTATTTGTAGAGAAAGCAAGTTTGGCATACTAACTTTGGCACAAGGGTGTTTTGGTATATACCATGTTTGATGAGGTGTTTGCGCCGGAGAGTAAGACAGCACAGTTTGCGAGAGCGGTTAGATTGATTAAAAATGACTTCCGGTGTACGGCGGTCCTTGGACCGGCGGGTGATATCTGGGCTCATGGTGAAGCTACCTCCAGCAAGTGGGCACGTTCACGACCAATTGCGTATGTTCTCCGACTCAATTTTCACTTATACGTAACTGACATATCTTCAGGTCATCCATTGAAACTGACTCGTCCGGTACTGAACACATGCATATGAGATTCTACGTACGTCCACCACCTCTTCCCACCACCTACCCCATCTAACCCATATCTCTCTAGGTCGAAGGTAAAAAGGCCATGGGAACCGCCCATCTCTACATGCTAAGAGCCGCTGGAACAGACGAATTCCAGTACAAATATCTATATGTTGATATCCCTGGGCATTCTCGAATCAACGTCAAGCGGGACGAGACCGGCTCCGCTAAGCGGGGTGTTTTCAGTTTCCTCGGGATGAAGTGGTAAAATACCGCTATCCTGACCTTCTTTTCGTCAAGAAGTGTGTGTATTAGTATAGTTAATGAGTATATGACTGCCTACCATTCAACCATCGTCAAGTGACACATGATATCCAGAATACACCCACACAGTTTGCCGGACGTTCACATACGCTTATAAGTTCACCTAACAGTAGGATTATTAAGTCAATAGGCACTATGGCCGAGTGGTTAAGGCGCACCCCTGCTAAGGGTGTCCGTTCGCGGGCGCGTGTTCGAATCACGTTGGTGTCGACATTTCTTTTTACATTTTTACACATCACCGGCTATATATCTGTACCTCCGATACAGGCCAACTTCCATCTGTCCGGGCCCACAGACACCCGTCATGCCGTATAAATTCCCCGAAGCTCGCACGCCCATGGTGGCGATGACCCCATAACTGGATGAATTAGTTCTCATCCTCCGATGAGGTCATGCGGCTCTTTATGTAGATCGGATCGTCTGATAGTATTGACAATTGTTTTTAATTTCCCCGCAGTTCTTTTTTTTTCTCTCTTACTACTTTATCCATGTCCGATGACAGACAGGCTGTGACCCTGCCCGGGAGTTACAAAAGCCATCCACCAAAACGAGGCCGGATTGTGTTTTCTCCCTTTTTTCTGTTTTGTCGATTTTTGTCTTTGTATTTAGATTCCTATCCAGATCGGTGATGACTTGTGCTGCATGTTTGCTGCCCTTTCGTATAGGCAAAGTAATCTCCCCAGGTCGGTCACCCGGCGGGTCCTTTGTCCACGACATATCGCCCCGTTCTTCCCGCACCACCCTCGTGTTGGGGAATTCGTGATCTTGCGTAACGAGGTACGGGTGTGGACGGGGCCGGAATTACGGAATGTTGGGGTGTTTTTTTGCTTCTTTTTGCTTTTTGGTGGTATGGGGGGACGGGATCCGGGGAGACCGGATTGTAGGTTTAGATGGATTTGTGGGGATGGACGGATGGCGTTTAGGCTAGTTTGATTGATTAGGCCGATGATAACTTGACAGCGGTGTAGAAGGCGTGGCTTGGATTGGGATTGTGGGAGTAATTAGATTTGTAAGTTATACATTACATACGTAACCAACCAAGCTGGTAGTCAGTCTCTCTCGTGGGTGTCTGTATTAATCTCTTTGTAGGTGTGTACGCCACTTGGGCTGACTTGCTGGTTGGTTCAAATGGGCTCTCCGGAACCCGCTTACTTCCTTCCTCCTGCACCTTCCCCGAATAAACCAAAAAACCCACTAGCTCCTTCTCTTACAAGCAACCACCATCATCAACAACACCGCCCTACTCAACCAAAAAAAATCCCCCATGTACATACATCTAAAAAAAAAAAAGACGAACACTCCGTTAAAACTTGCGCAATTACCCAACCAACACCACCCGAAAGCCCTGTCCCGTTATATCTCCTTGACCTTCCCCTCATCAAATACTCTTTCTCCACGTTCCCCGGTCTCTTTCCCCACGTTTCCCAGTCTCCTTCCCCTCTTATCCCCAACCAGACAAACCTCCCCAAACCCCCCTTCCCAATAGGGTAACTGCCTAATCGGGAAGCCACCCGAAGGAGAAATTCCGGTGTTTTAGGGTTCTTTTGATAGGGTTCTTTTTGGATTGGTTTGGCTTGGTTTGTGTGTGGTGAAGACGGGCGGGGAATGGAATTGAGGAGAAAAGATAGAGGGGCGTAAATGGGGAAGATGATAAGGTTTTTTGGAGATGAGATGGAGGTTTGTGAATGATGGATGCGAATGACTGGGAAGATGACGGGGTGATTTGGTCAGCTGGGTTCTTTGTTATTTAGATAACAAGGTGAGACAGAACAAGAGAGGTAGTTATCTAATCGGTGATAACTCGCCATTTTATTATCGTAGCTTGTAGACAAGCTACAGGTGGGTGGGTGGACGGTTGACTACATACAGACGAGACATAGCCAACAAGGTAACCACCCACACACCCACCTACCTATCTGCCACACACTACACTACCCGTCCGCCATAGTCACCCAAATCCATACATACGCACCCCGCTTCCCCACAAACCAAACCCCATAACCCCGCGCATCATCGCGACCTGCATAAAATACCACCCTTCACCCCCTCTAAACTCTCCTCGCCACACGTCCAAGCAAACCGTGCCATTGGAACGGCCTCTTGTCGGTGGTCGCCTCGTCAGTGGGGCATATGCCCAACTCTACCCATAAAAACACCACCGTCTTTTCTTCCCCAGATTGGCCCTGTTTTTTGACAGAGCGGTATGTCCATGGGATTCTGCACTTGCCTTGTACTGTGGGGAAATAGTGCATGTCTTTTGGGTATAAAGCTAGCTATATGAACTACCGAGTAGGAAATGCCAGCTAAAAGGAAAAGGGCCTTATTTAATCCCGCTATTCACGTACGACTTACTCTCCACATCACCCCCACAAACGTCATCATGTCACCGCTTCGGCCTCCTAGTCAGCCCGCTACTCCTGTCTCTCGCCTTGCCTTTTGCAGTCCCACTTACTTTCCCCTTACCCTTTGGTCGTCCCTCGTTAACAGTCCCGCTAAAGTCTAACGCCAGCACCATCTGACTTCCCGTAGGCATCGTTTGACTTGACGGGCCTCCGCCATCTTCCTTCGTGGCCCCTTGTGGCAACCAACTAGGATGCCCAAGTTGACTGAAGATCCCAGGCCCGGCATATTCATCGGAATCTTCTTCATCTTGTGAATCGCCATATTCCGTAACCATAGTAGAAGGAATCTCCCGGACAGCCTTTGCGGCGGGGCTCGGTACTGCAGGCGGCTTCGGTTCCACGCATGTTTCTCCAACAGGGCCATCATGATCGTCTGGCTTTGTTTTGCCCTTTTTGGTGTCTTCTTCCACCGCCTTTTCGTCGTCATCATGTGCATCCTCGTCGTTTTCTTCCTCGTCTTCGTCATGCCGGTTAGAATCCATGATTATATCTTCGCTTCCTTGCCATTGTGATGGACGTGGGACATAGGGGTTATAACGCTCATCCCATCCGTATTCGTCCTCGACATTGCCTGGAACTTCGAAATCTGTATCATCAAGCTTCCGTTTGGCAAAGTTGCTCCAGCCTGTAGTATCGCGCTCAATGTCGTCAACGGACACAAGCCCAGACTATATGCAATGACAGCGGTTAGCGAGGCTCTCTCCACAGAAAACGGTCATGCCACCCGCAGAGCCTTCGAACCCCACACACCCAGCCCGTCATGTGACGTCTTTGTCCGGGTAAAGTCGAAGCCGCTTCCTTCTCATACTTCCTTCCATACCTTGTTGATCTGGAACCCCACCATGTCTTCCATAGCATCTAAGAGAACAGTGCCCTGCAGCTTCTGCACTGCTACAAACGTCAAGTCGTTAAACGTCACAGCACTGCTCTTACCCTCCTCCTTCTCTGTGCTCCGCCAATACCAATCCTTAAAAAAGGCCAGCCGCGTCGACATGGCCTGTTCCCACACCGTCCCGCTGATAGCAGGAGCCAGTGACGCTCCACGCCCGCTGTCAATCTTAGTTGCACATTGGGACAGGAGAAGGATGGCACATTGTCGTGTAGCTGCAAGCTTTTGCAGACCGCTAACCAGGGATTGAATCACCTGCAGTCGCCGCGCCGAAGGTCCTTGATCTACGGAACGAGATAATAAAAATCGGGTTAGCCATCGCCGAAAAAGGGTTAGTCGTGTTACACCGATCCCGTTCCTATAAATGGTCTGAAAACGGCCGAACTAACCTTTAGGTCCTTGTTGCCGGGGTTGATTCTCGGTGTTACGTGGGTATGTGTAGTTGATGAGTGATGTCAGACCATCGATGACGACAAGCGCCAAGTCTTGAGGGAGGACTAGAGGATTTGGTTTAGCCAGTAGGGCGACTGCATGAGCCAACGATGGACATGAAAAATACGACAGGTTCGCCTCCTCCATGGGGAACTCTGGCGGCTCCTCTGGCTTCTCATCCTCCTCTCTGGCCTCATCTGGCTCCTGCCGCTCATCTCCATCTACACCTCCGCTTTCGGTGGCACGGTGTTCATTTGACCATTTCTTTGCAGCGTCAGGCGGTAGTTCAGCCTGATATCGCGCATTAAGCACCTCAACTAGCCGTGGACTCCATAATGGTGTGTTGCAGTCTGTCAGTTTGGAGATAACAGGTCAGCCGAGTTCGCTCTCAACAGAAGTACCACATATTTCACAATCGGGGCATATGAGGTGAGGCTGGCTGATGATTACGCCGTCGTAGGGCTTTTTGGTCGTTTTTTGGAGGTCATGCACCACCCGTCGCCCCGCCCCCCTCTGAATGCCAATCATTACTCCCACAGGCACCTTGAATGGTGGGGAATGAAACCGTTGAAAGTTGGAGTAAACAACTAAATAACAAAAGAATGGGAGATGAACCGACCTACCCACATGACAGTTCGTTTGTCAAGCAGTGCGTTAGCCGCTGTCTGAATGCTACAATTGAACAAGACAATGCGTCAATACGTCAGTGTGTCTGGCCGATCAATGTCTAGATTTCCCCATCCAAAGATCCTGATATAACATGGCTAACCCCGCAGGAATGCCATATTCCCCACTATACCGACTTACCCGAACGTCGTCTTTCCACATCCGGGGGGTCCCCAGACCTCGGTGATCTGCCCCAGCGGTAAGCCTCCACCAGCACCAATCGTCGCCTGGCCCCCAGCAAGCGGGGGCGGCGCAGTAGGCGGTATGTCGCTGTCCAACGGGTCTCCACCTGGGTTCAACGATGAGAGGCGGTCAGCGGCCAGGACGCGGTCAAGCCCGGCGAGTCCGGTCCTCAGTGGGAGAGGTGAATCCTCTGTAGGGTCGTCTAGGGCGTCAAAGGCTGATACTGCGGGGAGGCGGTCTGTTGTGGCCAGAGGTCAGTTGATTATGACATCAGGTGAGCGAGGAAAGCACGCAGGGACGGGCGGTGCAGGGTGATACTGACGTGTTTCCGTCGGTAGTTGGAAATTGGCGACATCGGGCTCGTGGACGCTGTAGTAACGATCCATGGTTCGGGGCGTCAGCGGGGGGGTGTTTTGGTGGTTAAGAGCCGCATCAAGACGATGAAGCAACGAAGAGAATAAAGTTGATGAGATGGATGATGGCTCATTAATAGATGAGAATTTCAACGTCTCATTTTGCTCATTTGAAGTTCACGTCGATATCAACCCTTGGCGAATTGTAAAAAAACAAGGGTTGTTGATTGCGTCACGTGAACCATTGCCGGGATCCCGGAATGGAAGCAGGTTTAGGGTTCTATGGAAAGTGGGAAACAACGATCGCCAGCATTGTCAAAGCTGAAATGTCACAATGTGTAGAGATTGTGGAGCTTAGAAAACAGCAAACAATCATGTGATCCGGTTGTCTCTTTTCACTTCATGCATCGAGAAGAACAGACCCAGGACGAAGAATATATCACCGATCTGGAGATAACGACCGAGCATGTCGTAGAAAAGCAACCACGGAATAAGTATTTCAAAAGCATCATCATCGGCCGGATCACTCCTTATCGTCTCCCCCATTCCCCGTGACCATGCTAGTCTAGCCGCTTCCTGATACATATTCACCTCCACCTGTTTCTCGGCCCCGTCTAGCCCATTCCAATGCAGCGAATTAGGCCGAGATACGTCCTGTTTTCACTCGTGCACGGCGCCTGGTCATTCTCCATTCTCTGGCCACCTGTGACCCATTGACTGGCTGTCATCATCCCTCCGCGTTATCGTGCTTGGCCTTGCATGACTTGCCCCAGAAAAAAAGGCTGCCCGGCTACAAAGCCCATTGCGCCGGGATGGTCAAGGGCCCCTGGCACCACGTCCATGGAGATAGTGCGGCTTATTGAACCAGTTAGATGTGTGACCCATAGCCAGAATAGAATACAGAGTATCCATTTTCCATGTGTATGTATGGGGGAGGAACCACGAAAACTATGGACATGACGAATTACCTTGGCGGTCACCAGACAAAGGCTGGCCTGGGCCCGGCATTTCTTTACTCGATTTGTAGTGTTTGTGTGTTTTCTGACATTTTAAATATGGGCGTGTTCTTGCGGAGAAGAAGGGAGGCGGGGCCACCACCACGAAGAAAGAGGCTCAAGCAAAGTTTTTACCCTTTACGTCAAAATTGCCCTTTTAGGTACGGTGAGAAAAGGGCGCGAAAAGAGTATCCCAGGCCCTCCCTTCCCTCTGTAACCCCCTCTTTTTTCTCTTTTTCTCTTGCCATCCCCAGACCGGGTCAGGCGTCATGATCGAGTGGCATCACCCACGCATACCCCAGCTATTTGCTCCGCATACTCAACCACTAGACTCGGGTTTTTTTCTTTCTTTTCTGTATTACAGACTAATGGCCTCGCCCTCCTCCTGCTCCTGCACCTCTGACTCTGTGTAAGACGGACGACGCTTGGCTTGATATGCCGATGAATGCGAGCTGGAAGGTTGTGGATAGTCAAGGAATTCTTTTGGTACGTACAAGTTTCGCCCTGGATGGATAAAGTGGCATGGTCCGGTGCTTCTCCCGGTGCATATGGCGACTTGTGGAGGTTACGTGCAACGGAGCGTTCCTTCTCCATGACCACTTGAGCATCTGTGTCCTCATCATGAGCGCATCATAACCCCATCCGTCCCCGGTATTTCTCCAACTCAGTCTGTTCAAAGCGTCTCTTGTTTTTTTTCTCTTGGCTGTAAGTTGCGGTTGACGCCATGTTCTCTCTCTTGTTGAAGGATGGCCGCTCAGTATTTGATCGTAATGACAAGAGACGAGAAACAAAGCGCGCCGGCGCACTTTCTCCATGTATAACTGAGGCTCCGCTGCTATATTCGGCATTAATTAGCGGCGAATTCATTGGGGCGGGGAAATGGATGTATGAGAAAATAGAGAATATATGTGTGGATGATGATGCACATGGCTCATGGCTCATGACGCTTCTCTTGGATAATCAGATGGTGAGAAAGAAAGGATATACATGTATTCTTGTCTTACTATCAATTCGCCAATAAGCGGACTAAGTCAAGTTTGAGTTAAATCCGATCTCGGGTGATGTTGGAAATGCACGGCAAATGTGCCATTCATGTTGCCTCTGTCCCTTCCCGAAATGGCTCCTCCTCCTTCTGTGTGCATTCAAAGACCAGAGCCTCCAATTATGTGTGTATGGCTTGCATGTGGCTCACTAAGCATTGAGAAAAACAGAAAAAAAAAAGAGAAAAAGATAAAGTTGGGGTTCTACAAGCCGTATGTACATACATACACATGAATTCCCTAGATATTCCGAACGCCCTACAAGGCCCTATAACTTCCGACAGTGTCCTGTAAAAGTCGCTGCGGCCGCATCACATACCAATGATCTGCAAAAAGCCGGGGCAGACAGACTATGAGGCTCAAGTTTTTGGGGGCGTTATCTAGTTTTCCCCTCTTCCCCTCCTTCTTCCCCTCACCCGAAATCAGCACAAACGACGAACATGCCGCATGGGGACATGTAGCCGGAGTGCCCCAAACGGGATATTCCTGTGTTATTCCTGGTTCCTTTATGGTGGCAACAGTGGAACTGGATGGCGGGGCCGAGATGTCTTGGCACTGCAAGAGAAGGGCATGAGAACGATTTGAGCGTGGTTATGGGGGTCAAGAAGGGGGTACTAGCTGTTAACTGCCCTAATAAGGAAGTAGTGAGGCTCCGCTGAAGGAGGGTTACCATCGCGGCTTGTTGAAAGAACGGATGGAGGGATTGGAAGAGAAGAAAGCTCATCGGGGGATTGGTTGGTCATTATGCGGCTGAGGCGGGGGGGCGTCTAAAGGAAGAGAACTGACTATGAGGCTCTTTGGAAAAACTGGGGTTTGCTGTTCTCGTGGTAAGTTAGTTGTGCCGAACAACTGCCATAATGGTCTGGGGTGGTGATGACAATGACGGTGAGGGCTGACGAATCAGGACATCAAAGTGGCGGTCTTTTATTTCACCGGGGAATTTACATAGGCGGTGCTTAAGCTAATGAATTGGAGCTTCTCATGAGTTTCTCTCATAAGTCGGTGAGTTTGCTAAACCGTTTAGATCCTTCGTAACTAAACGATGAGTCTAGCGAGAGACCAAACCACATAACACACGACACTTACCGATCCGGGACTGGTCAGGGCACAATACAATATTAGTATCAGAGAGATTCAAATATGGGGTCACCAGTTTATATGTACATTTCAACCTAGAAGAACCCGAGAAGCTCCAAAGTCAACACCGACTCCGGAGAATTGGCTATATTGGCGTCCACAATTGTGGGCAGTTATGAAATCATTTTATCTGGAGATACCATCATCATAGGACGTGGATTCGAAAAGACTCATACACAATTCCAAACAAGGTAACAAAGACGGGCCGAGTAGATTAGGGTTTATCAACCCTTTAAATACCGGATTGATTGCCGGTTAAGGAAAGAGTGGATTCCCCAAGTTTTAAGCGATGAAGCGGACGACGTTGCTTTTGGCCGAGATGTGGGGAAAAGGATGCATTACCGGGATTCTTATCGTGGTGTTTATGGGGAGTTTTTTTTTCCTTTTCCTTTTGGTTGGTTGTCTGACCATGCTGTCATTCGGTGGATCTTTTGCATTGTTACCAGTATATTCGCCGGCTGCGCCAGATTAATCCCAATTTGTTCTCAGCTGGCTCATGGAAAGGATGACGGCCTGGCGCCCCGACGCACACACAGGCCACAGTAAATTGAGGCTCTGCGGCTCCTTCGGGTGGGGGAGAGGGGCCCTGCGTTGTGGGATAGCAGGTTGTTTGATTTTCTTTGGGGCGGTCATATGGTGTTTGGGTAGTCTTGATGGCTTCGCTATTGCGATTTATGCTGCAGGCACGGTGAGAAAATTGTGGATATAGATGGAGAGTATAGGCGATGCGGTGGTCCCGGCCGAGCTCTTGACGGTGACGCAGGTGCATAAGGACTAACAGAAGCATGCAGGACTGGTGGGGGAGAGGACTTCCTCCGAGTTCAAACATGATCAAGCGGATACCACGGCATTGACGATGGATTTTGTTTTCAGGGACGCTTGCGGTGAAGGCTTTGTTTGTGAGGTTTACAAATGTCAGTGTGACGGGGTAGCGACGCCGGTGGGTTCGAGACTACACTAAGCGAAAATGAGGCTCTGCGGTGGGTATGGGGAAGAAGAAGGAGGCGCGTGGTCCCAGGAATTCTTCGGGTGGGCTGTTTCCTGACCTTTGCTTTTTAGGATATAGCATAGAAATATAGCACGAGCTAAAGGTTTGGGCAATTTGGTCTAGAATGCTGCCGAGGGTTAAGTGGGTTTGGTGGTGTTTTACCTGTTTTAGGACATTTTCCGATATGTTTTAGGAGCAGGTATTCGTGTTCACGATACCCTAGATTATGGATTAAACAAAGAGGCGGAAAATCCTTCGGACTGGGCGTTGTTGTTGGCGCCGGCTTCTTCTCGGTCGTGCTTTTTGACTTGGATGGACGATATAGTTGATGATGGACAATGGGCTAGCGAGGCGATATGCTGTGTTTAGGCAACGTGGCCGGCCTACTATCAGATGCCGAATATCCACCATCAGCATGTCTAGTCCTAGTCACATTATCTATCCACATGTGGCAAGGAAAGTTTCGGCCATGCCTTATTTCTTAATCAGAGGGGAAAAGCCGTTAACTAGTTACCAAGTGGTGTTAATCATCGGTCATCAAGACCCCAAAAACGACAATTGAAGCGTTGCATTGGGAAAGTTAAGAGCCGAGATGTGACCACGCCAAATAGCACACATGAGCAGAGCCTCTTTTTTTTCTGATTTCATCACCCTTTTGGACATATTTTGGATACCCTTGTGGGGAATAGCGTCTGTTTGATGGAAGATCCCTGGTTTCTAGGCCTTCGCCACTAACTAAAAACGAACAAGTAGCTGTCACTTGGGGAAAATAAGGAGACAACAAGATACAAAATTGGGAATGCGTGGTGTAAATGCTGAGAGAGAAAGTCCGGAAATTGGGCCGAGCGAGGGAGGCTTGGAATGCCGATTTGATAACCCTATGTGGTTGTAACCCTTGTGTTGTAAACCCTTTAACCCTTTGGTTTGGGAATTGGTTATGTTACTTTTTTAGGAAAGTTCCGTTTCGCCGAGCATGTAAGCCAAGATATGAGGGGACATTGGTGGAGATCGGGATATCAAAGTTTGGATAGAAATGTCTTTGATAGGAGATGTGCATACGTGTGCTTTCTCTTGGCTGTCTCTAGATTGTAAATGGGAGATACAGATGGAACGCATAGGCTATGTTTGTGTTTGTTTCTCAGCTGGCGATACATGTGTACCAGAGACACGGCCATATTAGGATTATTCTGTACAAGCCTCTCGCTTACACGCATATGTACCAGTGCGGGGGGCACGCGGGGGGGAACAGAGGAACGACAAATGATGAGGACATTGGAGGTAATGATGCAACAAGTTCTTGACTATGTCTTCACATGTGAACCAACGGAGAAATTCTATGTCTTTGTTGGTTGGCGAGCGACAAGGACAGGACAAAGGAACGGTTCGCTTCGGGCTCGTTCGTTGGCTGGATTGTTGTCTTGACGAGATACGGAAATGTGGGGGGATCGGCTATATACTTTTGTTCGAGACAGAGTAAGATATCACGAAGGAGGACGGGTACCTAAAGAATACGGACGAGAGATTTTCTGGGAAAAGGGCCATAAGAGAGATGACAGATTCAACGAGATTACGAATACAGTTTCCTAAGATGGTGAAGATTTGGGAAAGGGTTTGGAAGTATGTGAGACTTCGAGGTTGACTAGGTGGTGGTGTAGTTCAATGGCAGCGCCACGGGGCGGCTGTCAAAATCGCCTAGAAGAAACGGAGGCGGAAGAGGCGCTGTTAAAGATGGGCAATGTATGTTTGTTGACAGCGAGGAGAGACTTGAGTTAGACAGGTTCGCTTGAGTGGGGGTTTCTTTAAAGCTGGGGAGAAGGGAGGGAGTTACGGGAATTACATGTGTATGTATGTATATGAGGACTTCCAGACATGGGCTGACATTTGATTCTATGGAGGGAGAAACAAAGACACTTGGACTTGATTATGGCCTTGGTATTGATTGTTGTTGGACCTGACACAGAGTCGTGTTGGACATGGGTATGAAGTGGGCAAGCGGGGAAGTCAAGCTAAGGTAAGGATATTTGAACAAGGAAGAGAGAAAAGAAACAGTCAAGTCAAGTCCAGACTGGGAAGCCTAGACTGGGACGCCCAGACTCCAAACAGACAGACAGACACATAAACTGGGGAGAGAAGAAAGAGAAAAGGGAGAAAGAGAGGGGAAAACGGACGGACTGGTAGGAGGTTACAGTTTCGGGCCGATTAGCGTGGGTTTTTGTTTGCATGTGGAGTTTTTTTTTTGAGGGGAGAAGGATATGGTAAAGAATCGGGTTACTTGACAAGAAGTCTGGGGAATAAGTCACGATCAGGAAGTTATCTATGTGCATATAGGGTTTATATCCGGGGAATGATGGAACTCTAATGATAAGAGATTGATAGTAGATTCGGGTGAACTTTAAGGTGGTGGTGAGACAAGAAATGAAGGGCTGAACTAGACTTTTCCCCAGTTTATAGGTGGGAAAATGAGAGTATTTGGAAAATTACCATGAAAAAAAGCGTGGGGATGCCTAAAGAATCCATCAGTCGAGGCAAAAAATTGTGCGGCTCAATTTTCCCCGCAGATAAGAAAACTCCCGGACATGGTCAGTCCCTCGGCCGCCTTATTTGTCTTCTCATCATTCTCTCTCTTTTCACCTCAGTTACGATTCGAACAAGTTGCCAAGACGCTTGATTCATGGGCCGTACCCCCAGATTCAATAATGCGGGATAGGGTTTCGTTGGGGTTTATAGATATGTAGATGTATAATTTTGGACGCCGGGATAGATCCGATGATGATGGCATGTTCATTTGAAATGAAGTTGACTGAAATTAACGAGTTGAAGTGATCTTACGATTTTAGAGATGACGAGTCTGGTTGGGCGACTTGACCGTGTGTCTTTTTTTCTTTTGATTGGAGGAACCAGTTGGCTTGTGGTTTTCCCCATGGGGTAAATCTTCCCACTGGGCATTGGCATTACGAGAACGGTTAACGATGAAACCGAAAAAAACCGATGCCTGATTTCTTTGGTGTATCTATCTGTGTACTGTAATAGATATAGTCCGGACATAACGAGTTCGTGACGTCATGTGATCTATCTCGGGTTATCTAGAGTGAAAAAAAGAACCTTCTTCCCCAGGCTGTCAAAAGTCTTCAACTAGAAATCTCCATTATTTTGTAATCGTACTGACAAATTCCACCATACAGTAGGCTCCAAAATCTTCTCAAAGTGTGGGGAAATCACAAAATAGGGTTTAAACCCTTTCAAATCCCCACATTTTGAGGCCCCGCATACACACGATAAAAACCCGGGGTTTTGCCCAGACGGTGAAAGGATGGGCGATTTCCCGGTTGAGGAGATTGATTCCGTCCATCGTTTACACTGTGCTGCACAATGTAATGTCTGGGGCAGACAGCAAAATAAGTTAAAAATCAGGGGAATTTATCAACTAACTAACGTAGCGTGCCCAAGTGTTACCACCCACGCAATCCTTTTTCTCCAGGCCAGCACGTCGGTAGGTGATAAAATGACGTATTATTCTACGACTTATGTTTTTAAATATATCCATTTTATCAATTCAACCCGAGACATAAAATCGGCCCAAAAAAAACTAACTTAACTAAACTAAAAGAAAAAAAAAACACCCCCAAACGAAAAAAAGAAAATAATTAAACTGTCCTAGAAAAGGTAACAACTCTACAAGGTAGAAGAGAACGGGGCTCAATATAAAGGGTAACTACCCCGACTTTCTTTTCTGGGCGGGACGCTGCATTCTCTGTTTCCTGGATTTCTTTCTGAGATTTTGTATTCTTGATATTGCATTTTGTCACTACCTACTGAGAGCGTCTGAACAATAACTGATTGTTATACGCTTGAGCGACTACGTCTAAAAACAACCATCGTCTAGTTTCAACACACATTACGACACTTTATTATACTTTCGCTTCTGGTTATAGTGAGAATCTTTACAACATACGCTTGCTTTCGCGAATAACGCTACACTATTTTCCACCAAGACCGTCTCACACCCATCCTAAATTCGCTATGAAACGAAACTCTTCAGCGGTGGATTTCTCCAATCTACTTCATCCATCCCCTCCTTCCTCATCTGCCTCCTCAGCTACAAACTCCGGCGCCAGTACTCCACTCTCAGACATGTCGCATCCGTCGCTTTCTTCCCTACTCAAGCCCAACGGCCCTCTTTCAGATGCCGCTGCCTCCCAGGAAGCCGCTGCCGCTGCTTCTTCCACTTCAAATGAACTTCCTCGGCCATACAAATGTACCATGTGCGACAAGGCCTTTCACCGTCTGGAGCATCAAACCCGCCATATCCGTACCCATACCGGAGAGAAACCACATGCTTGTACCCATCCCGGATGCTCAAAGCGCTTTTCCCGTTCAGACGAACTTACCCGCCACACGCGCATTCACAGCAACCCCAACTCGCGCAGGGGAAACAAGGCCGCCGTGGCTGCTGCTATCGCTCAGCAGGCCGTTCAGGAGAGTGGTCGCTTTGCACATGAGGGTATGATGCCACCGCCGGCAACGGCCCGGGCCATTAGAAGTGCGCCTGGGAGTGCCGTGGTTTCACCAAATGTGTCACCACCCCACCATGTGTCTGTCCTTGCCCATTACGGCGCTGGGAGTAACAGTCCGTCCCCGTTGAACCCATACGCTGGAGGTCAGAGAGCTGGAATTGCTACTAGTGCTAGTCACCACGATATGACTGCGTTGGCGAGACAGAGTGCGGCGGCTGAACAGAGAGAGGCGGCGCTTCAAACTAGTTCGTCAACGAGTAACTTGTTTGGTATGATGGGTGGTAACAGTGCAACAAGAAACGCCTTCTTCGCCAACAGCAACATTAGTGCCCGTGGTCCTAACAACCACAACCACCACCACCACCATTCTCACAGCCATCTCACTAGCGCCTCTCTGGGTTTAGCGCCTTATCACATGTCTCGCAGCCATTCCCATGATGACCACGGCGACCACTACGGTTCTGGATACCGTCAACCTAAGCGCTCCCGTCCCAACTCTCCCAACTCTACAGCTCCATCTTCGCCAACCTTTTCACATGATTCATTATCGCCCACACCAGACCACACGCCCCTCGCCACGCCAGCTCAGTCTCCCCGAATGCGCCCCTTCGGCCACCTCGACTCTGCCGTATCTCTTTCTTCATCCAACCGGCTTCCCGAAATCCGCAGTCTCTCATTAAACCAGCCGACTCCGGCCCTTTCGCCACTGGAACCGTCACAAGACCCAATGAATGCGGCCCTGGGCCATGTCGCGGCCGTTACGCCCGGTCGGGACTTAGCGGCGGGAAACCCCGTGGCGCGCAAAAGTGGGATTTCATTGGTGGATATCATGAATCGACAGGATGCGTCGCAACGTAAGCTGCCTGTGCCAGGGAGTGGAATTAGTCAGACGGCGGTTGGATTAGTGCCGGTGAGAGAGTTACTTCAGGAGAATGGAGCACCGGTCGGTGGTGGATATGCCCGATTTGAGTAGATTTTTGGGGGTTGATGATTCCTTTTGGGGAATTTTTGTTTGTTTTATTTGATGATGTACGGATTTTCTTGGACTCTCCGGTTGTGGAGGGCTTTGAACTTTGAGTGTTTTTTCTTTTCCTTTTGCTATGGGCTTACTTTGGGTGGCGGGTGTTTTTTTTCTTGTCTTTTTTTGCCTGTTTTCTGTCTATTTCTTAGAGCGTTTCCGGCGTTGGGGGATCTTTGGCATTGCTTTTTTTGTTGTTGTCTTTAGTATTTCATATTTATACGCCTTGTTATGAGTTCATAATTCTCTACTCCACATTCCATCTCCGTCTTTTTTCTAGTCATCTGTCTTACACAACCATATTCGTATATTCCATTGTATAGTATATCTCAATGTCACGTCATGATGAGCCAACCCCCACCAAATCCGCCCTGCTTCTTTCACTTTTCGTGCCGGCGTCAGCTGATGGGTTATCCGGGTAAATGCACCCTTTCCGTCTCTTTATTCCCAAATTTACCGACACAGTAATGTCCCCCTAGAAATCGGGGTTTAGATCCCATGGATAAACTGCCATGTAACCTAAGACCACACACCACCTCCACAATAGAAAACAAGCCTCCCCTCTCCACCACGACACTACCACTGTACTCACCCCCGGTTTTTGTTTCGTTTTGGCGATTTCTAAGGATAAGAAGATTGAGAGAAAAAAAGGACCGAAGGTTACTGTACTGTCGTAGTGAATGACTCGTTCTTAGCGGGGCGCGGGGTCCGGTGGTGGGGGAGGGATCCATTTTATCTCTCTTTGGATAGTTGTCTCGGGTTGTTAAAGAGGAAACAATGCGAGGGAGGGATGGAGGGAGGAGGATAAAGAAGCCAAGATGTCTCTATGTTCATGACGGGAACGACGGTGGCTTTGGAGAGTGGACGGTTGTGTTGCTGTTACACCCCCTTACCTCCTTGTAATCCATCGCCTCCATTCATTCTACCGTTTTTGATCAGAGACACACCCTCCACATTTCACACCTTTTTTGTTTTCTTTTTGCCTTTTTGTTTTCTTGTACGCGGTGTATATATACCTGTTCTTGGCTGAAGACAGCTGGTTACCTGCCGTGGGCCGTGGGGGTTTTTTATCCGTTCCCGGGCGGAGTGGGGGATTAGCCAACGTGATTTGTTTGGAGCAATAGAAATATCAGAGACATCCAAGATAACTCATTCATACTGTTGGGTAGTCAACTTGATCATCTCTAGGGTTAGCTTGTGCAACGCAAGCCCGTCTGGGTGACTTTATCGATAGTGAAGTCCGGGTCGGGGTTCAGAAGACGAGGAAGATTACTAAGCTACAGGGTGCGTTATCCGCCGTTTGGCCTATTTAGGACGTGTGGATGTAGCTCTTACACTCGGTAATGCGGATAATGCACTATCTTGTAGTGGGCGAATTTGTATGTAGAGTGGACTTGGACGATGGTGAATAGTTTTGTCGCGTGGCATTTGAAAAAAGGAGGAAGAATAAGGCTGATTTTGTTGGAAAGGAATTTTAAGCCGCATGGATGGAGTGATTTCTTCTGTTCCCTGGTTTTTTTGTGTCTTTTTTGAAGACATTTACTTATTGTATTCTACAAGTATCATCGTTTTGTTAGTCGGCTGCCGGCTTATCACTTACATGGGCAACCCATAAAAAGTATCTTATCAGCCGTGACGTCGATTAGTCTACTAACTCCTACTACTTGACTGCGTGGTTCCACCGCCTAGAAACATCCCTTGTACATATATTCCCAGAAAGTTCATCATGCCGCGCGCCCACGTCAAACCGGAAGATCGCCAACGATGTGCCCGCGCCTGTGAGCCATGCCGGTCTGCCAAGAAGCGATGTAACGGGGCCGAGCCGTGTACCGGGTGTTTACGAAAGGGGATTATATCGGCGTGTATATTTTCCGGAAGACGCATGCGAGGACATGCTCATGGGCCGGTGAAGAAGAAGAAGAAGGAGGGGGCGGAAGTGGTTGTTCCATTGGAAGATAAGGAAGAGCCGATGGTGCCGGGGGCGGAAAAAGTTGTGTTGGATAGAGAGGAGTTGAAGGATCGTGGGGTCTGGATGAGACCTGTTGGGAGAGATGGATCGTGTGATACGGCTTGTATGGCGTCGGAGACTCCGGCTGTTATGTTGATTAGTTCTAGTGGGGAAAAGTGTGAGTATTTTGGAGTCGAGGGTGGGTTTGTTAAGGTGCATACTAATCGAGTTTTATAGTGTTTGTGGGAAATACTGCGTCACTGTCGTTTCTTTCACTTCTTCAGAGTATTGTTAAACGATATGTGGGTCCATCAAGTTTCACAGACCTTCAAAAAGACAGACAGTTACTTGAGGTGGATGTTCCTGAAGTGCCTTGTGGTCAATTTGAACATTACTTATCAGATCCTGAAATTGACGATCTTATAGATATATACAAACAAGCAGTAAGTTTTATATCAATGTAAGCTATAAACGACAACTAACAAACCTAGTCATGTGGTATCTTTGATCTTTTTCTCCCTGAGGAACTCTCTACCCTTCGTTCCCAAAGTCGTCCACAATTACCACCCACTCCAACTCCGGCAACGACACCCACATCTTCACACTCCACTGTATCAGATGATACGACCTCTTTGTACGCAGTACTAGCTATTGGAGCACAATGTCGTATGGCCCAACCGGGTGATCATGCGTTAGCTTCACGATATTTTAACCATGCACGGGCTCTTGCTTTTCAAGGTTGGTTACAAGAACCGACTATTTCCTTGGTAAGAACGTTTGTCTTGTTGGCTTTTTATATGCTGGGGGCGTGTAGAAGGAATGCTGCGTTTATGTATATTGGGGTGGCTAGTAAAGCGGCTATTGTATTGGGACTTCATGCTGATGGGGGGAGGGAAATGGACCCGGAGGAACGAGATCAAAGGTACGTTTCTATACCCTTTGGGATCAACCAGATATACTAACCTCCATTAGAAACCGCATTGGCATGTCCGTACGAGTACTAGACCTCGTCTGCTCCTCCATCCTCGGCCGTCTCGGCAACAGTCTCCCCCTCTCCCCGGCAAACACTCGTCCCCCATCCCCTCTCGACTCAACCAATCACAGCCACCGCTTCCTCGCTCTCACCGCCTCCTACGAAGCCTGTCAAGTCCTCGAAGGAATTGTCCGGGAGTTCACAACCCTTGGTAGTCTCTCGGTGAACAGTACCGACACTCACCTTAAAAATCTAGCTGAATGGACAACGAGATTACCAGTTTTGTTACGTCAGACGGCTATTCGGAAGGGCTGGAGAAGAGGACCACCAGGGATGAAGTCGGTGCGAGATGCCAAGGCTGAAGCGGAGAGGAAGGCGAGGGTGGTGGGGAATATTAATACGGCGAGTATTTATTATTTTGGGGTGATTCTAGTTACGAGACAGTATATGATTCACCATGTCATGTCTAAACTGGAAATCGCAAATGAAAGCCACCCACCGACTCCTTCCTCCGCTACCCCCGATGAACCCGCCGTTGTCTTGGATCCTACAACACCCGATGGCTGGCGTGTTCCTTATCCTGGCCAAGTCAACCTCGTCAAAGGGTACTCTGAACGCTGTATCGACGCCGCGTTATATCTTGCCCAACAATGCATAGCTGCCTACGAAGCCGGCGATCTCCTCAATATCATGTGTGCCTTAAAAGCCTGGCTCTTTGTATCAGGACTTGTCCTTGGTTTTGCTCTCCTTCTTGAACGGACAGCCGACACTGAACACTGGGCCGCGGCGTTCCATGGGGTCCGACATATTCTTGCCTCAATGGCGACTATCTCGCAACAAGCTAGACAGTATACACATATCTTAGGGAGTTTCTCGGAGGCTGTAGCAGCGTTTAGTGCTGGAGCGAGGGAGTCCGCGGCGGAGGGGACTGAAGTTCAGAGAATCTTGGAAATGGAACATGATGAGGTTGGTTTGGTGGATACTGCGGAAAATGACCTGTGGACTGCAGGTGAATCAGGGTTTGAGGAGGGCCCGTTTCTCAATTACATGGCTGACTTGGGAAATATCCTTGGTCCAGACCATCAAATGAACCCATGGGCTCGTATGCCTCCACAAACCGACGGAGACGACTTCGTCTTACCGGATGTAATGGCTCTGTTGGATACATTTTCCCGCATAGGCCAGACCTAACCACACATATATACATAGATCTTTGATCTCTTTGTAAAATAACCATCTTGTAGACTTTCTTTACCAACATCTATTTTTGGATCTGTATAAAATAGGGTTATAAGGGTTACCGGCGCTTATAGATGCCAGGCATGTTTCATGGGTTTAGCCGCTGGAGGAGATTGGGTGGATGTGGGCGTCCGGTCGATTAACGAGGTCTTTGATGAAGGCTTGGATAGACGACGTCTTTGTGGGGGGTACTTGAAGGGCATTTTGAGAGGGTCTTTGAAAAGGGATGTATATAAAGGCGACGATGGGGAACGTTCAAGGACGATATGGTTCTTGATTCTTCATCATCTCTTTTCATCATTTTCGTTGCCGTTTTCTATCTTCATTGCATCTACCAACTGGTTTTGGTAGCCATTTTCATTTGTCACTTTGCATTATCCCCTATCACATCCATCGTTTCAACCCTTCATAACCCGTCAAAATGCTTCCCGCTCTTGCCCTCAAATTCATCAAGTCTAAGCTTCAGCTTGTGTATCTCTTCCCCTTCGCAGTCACTCTTACTGCCTTTGTCATTTCCATGCTCTGTACACTTGCCGGACAAAACGCCGGTGTCTTGGAAGATCTCGCTGTTATTCGTGTAAGTCCTTTCATGTACCATCCCTTTGTTCCTTTTAATCACGTTCCTTTCAGGGACTAAACCAGTCTTCCCTTTTTCATGGTGTCAAAGTTAACCCTTGTATTACGTCGTACAGGTGAATACCTCGCATATTGGATATTTCCTGCTTTCGTCAAGTGATAACTCGACTAGTGATGACTCTGACTCTTCAGATTCCTGGCTGGATGCCTTGGAAGATACCGCGGATGATTTGGCGGATAGTGTTAAGGATGAGCTTAAGGAGCTTGCCAATGATGCTTTGAGTAGTATTGCCGCCGACTTGGGCATTGCTGAGTGGTATAGTCTCCACTTGACTAGTGTCTGCCAAGGCAACTTTACCAATGCTGATGACCCGGGTTCGTCGACTAAGACTACCGGATGCTCTGCTTCGACTATCGGTTGTAAGTGACTCCTTCAAATCCTACGAGAACCCTAACTAACCAATCTAGATAAATTCAACATTACCGACGAACTTGCCTCTCAACTAACCATCGGATCTCTTAACCTCACGCTTTCTGACCTGGGCTTGTCTTCCTCCTTTACTCATGGACTTACCCGCCAAATCAAACATCTCACCAACTTCCTCACCCTCGTAACTATCCTCCTCCTAGTCTCCACCGCTACCGTCTTCCCCACTATGATTCTTTCTCTTGTCCTCGTATTCCCCCTTGGAGCCGCCCGGACAACCACCGTTCTGAAGATCTCCTCTATCCTCAGCGGCATCTCATTCGTCACCGGCTTCCTGGGAACATCCATTGTCGCTATTGCCGCTACCCAGATTGCCCAGACTCTTGCTGATTTTGGTGAGGGTATTGGCTTGAGTGCTACGGCTGGGGGCTTGTGGTTGCGTTTGATGACTAGTGTTGTTGTTATGGAGGGGGCTGCCTTCTCGGTTGTCTTTGTTAAATGGCGGACTCCTCAGATTAAGTCGGCTGCTGGTCGGGTTAAGGAGAGGGTTAAGGGTGGTTTTAAGAAGGGCGAGAAGAACGCTGAGGATGTTTAAACTAGATACATATATACATCACTGTTGCTATGGACTTTGTTGAAGTCGCACATTAATTCATGTTTATATTTACATTTCAAATCTCCAAAGTGTAATATATGTAAAAGTCAATAACCCTAGGTAACCAATGCACAGACCCAACTATATCGCCTCATCGATTGGTTCTCCCCGCCCGAATCTGAAACTACACCCTGCCAGTTGGTACCCGCGCCAACACCGGGATGGCTGCCTCTCCCAGTAGTAATGTCTCGCGAGACGCCCACAACGACCTAAAAAGCCCACCATCGTATCTGCAAGTCGCCTAGTCCACAAGGTCTATGTCAAACTGTGTGGCGCACGTTCAAAAATCAACAGACGCTGGGGAATTAGACAACAAGATGCTGTGTATGTAGTTAGTTAGAAAGAGGGATCGACTTATATATGCGGATCGGTCTGTGCACCATGTTGGCGACCCGCCAAGACGACGTTGGATAATGCAATGCGGTGTTATTTTGGTTGCGGGTATGGGTATATATAAGAGACTTGTCTTTGACATCTCGGGAGTTTTTGTCTGTTTGTTTTCTTTATCCAACTTGTTTCTTTTTTTTTCCTTTCATTCATTGGCTGTGCCGTCCATTCTTTCGACTTGACGTCGTGATACTTTCGTTTTTATTTCACTCTTTACTTTTCATTCTACCTTCCAACCAATACAATCAACTCCACCCAAAATGTCCTTTTTCAAATCCGTCCGCAAGACCGTCGAGGCCACTACCCTCCTCACTGCCGCTCTCCCGCCATCATCTCTCTCTCCTACAAACTCCACCAATGTCCTCGGTGTAGCTCGTTCTCTTGCCGCCACGGTTATGACATACCCACAGCCAAATAACCCCGCCATTCTCACCGGTGACTTGCCTGATCCGTACTACTGGTGGGAAGCCGGTGCCATGTGGGGTTCCATGCTTGACTACTACCACTACACCAACGACTCTACCTACAACGAGGACATCATCACCGCTCTTACAGCCAAGGTTAATACCGGGCCGGACTTCGACTTTGTACCCCCCGAGCATGCCAGTGAAGAAGGAAACGATGATCTTGCCTTTTGGGGGTTCGCTGTGCTTTCTGCCGCTGAGAGAAACTTCCCTCAGCCTAACACCACGGTGCCCGGCTGGTTAGACCTTGGCAAGAACATTTTCACGTCGCTTGAAAGTCGGTGGAACTCGTCTGCTTGTGGCGGTGGGTTACTTTGGCAAATGTACGCGAGTAACCCCAATGGACTGAACTATAAAAACTCAGTAGCCAACGGGGGTTTCTTCCAGCTTGCTGCACGTCTTGCCCGGATTACTGGGGATTCAGTATACCAGGAATGGGCTGAACGGGTGTGGGATTGGACGGAGACTTTGGGTATGATTGGATCGGATTATATCGTCTATGACGGTGCTCATGCCTCGGATAATTGCTCCATTATCAACCCTGTTTCCTTCTCCTATACAAATGGAATCTACCTACACGGCGCCGCTACAATGGCCAACATCACCGGCTCACAAGTCTGGAAAGACCGTGCCGCTGGGATTCTTAACGCCACCGCTCAACGCTTCTTCTACCCTGACGCCAACGCTACAAACGTCATGTACGAATCAGCTTGTGAAACCGTCATGACATGCAACACCGACATGAAGTCTTTCAAGGCCTACCTTTCCCGTTTCCTGTGGCAATCAACCACCATGCTTCCCGAGCTGCTTCCTACTGTGCGTGCCATGATGGAGACTACCGCGTCAGCCGCCACTGCCACCTGTACTGGTGGAACCTCGGGCAGTGAGTGCGGTATGCGTTGGTACGTCGGTGGTTTTGACGGGATTATGGGCCTCGGTCAACAAATGAGTGCTCTTGAAGCTGTGCAGGGTCTTCTCATTGATAGTGCGCCTGTCCCACTTAAAGGCGCTGATGTACAGACTATTCGGGAACGTTCTTGGACTACAGAGTCTACTGCTACTACCAAGACTAAGAGAATTACGAAGCGTGCTAGAAAAGTCGGTTCTAGTGCTTCCCTTAGAGGTGCCGGCGTTAGTATCGCGGTCAGTTTCCGCACGGTTGCGGGGTTAGTGCTATTTGCCGTTTTGGGAAATTGGTAATTTAGGATATATTTTGGGGGTTAGACATTGACGCATAACATTTCATTTACTTACAATACAGACATACATACAAATGAGTACATTTTTAAAACATGAGAAACGAAAACAATTTGAGTAAATAACATCATGACAAAGTAAATTCGGTGCTATATAAGCTGGTATACAAAAGAAATCAATTGCGTATTCTCTCATTGGACTTGTGCATATTGGACTCTTACAACCAACCGGATCCCGGTCTCCGGGTACTCTTTTTCCGTCCGATCCCTCCACTTGTAGACGTCGCATTCCCAATAGAACCCTCTTCTCTGATATCACCGAGAGCAGCAATATAGCTCTGACCATAGTCATCAGCAGACCCCTGAACATATTGACTCTCCCGTCCTGGAGACGGCAAAGCCCCTGGTGCCAGGTAGCGACTATATGTTGAAGAAGCCACCGACATGTGGTTTTGTGGCTGACCACCAGATCCTAATTGTGTCTGACGAACCGAGTTTGTCGTCAAGGCAGCACCCACGGCGGTTGGTGATGGGGCTGTGAAGCTGGATGCGGTCGATGCACGGTATGGCCGTGGAGGGGCTTGGCCAGTAGGCGCGGGTGATGGAATTGGGACGAATGGGGCAGATCCAGCTCTGTGGGGTTGTTTGTTAGTGACTGCAGGGAGCTGTAGGGGGTAATGATCTACTGTGTAACTTACTTTTCAAACTCCTTCTTTCCAGTCACGCCTTCTTTGCGGGCGACTTGTCTCTTGCGGATGAACCAGAAGGCGAGGGAACTGAGGACTATGACACCGGCGACACCGGCCATGGTACCACCGATGACGGCAGTCTTGGATTTGTTCTGCTCGGTGCCGGGGGTGTCGGCAGCATCGGATGAAGATGAAGAGTTGGCGGAAGCGGCAGCAGCAGTGCCAGAGGCGGAGGATTGTGAGGCGTTGGAAGAACCGTTGTTCTTGGTGTTGGCGTTGGAGCTAGCAGATGAGGTTGCAGAAGAAGAGCCAGTAGAAGAGGCGGCGGCGCGAGTAGCTGAAGTGGTTAAGGAGCCAGAGGCAGAAGATGAGGTGCCGGTAGAAGATGAAACACCAGCAGCGGCACCAGCAGAAGAGGCACCCGGAGAGGCACTAGAAGCCGCGGCGGCGCTCGTCGCGGCGCCAGGCGTTGACGAGCCCGCGGCGGGGGTTGATGAGGCGAGAGGAGTGGAAGCAAATATTGGGGTAGGGG
>JMSH01000004.1:358988-402500 GCA_000712465.1 Huntiella moniliformis | reverse complement strand
GTCGGGAGTGGCGGCGGCGGCAGCGCTAGAAACCTCCTCGGCGGCGACACCGTTACTTTCGGCGGTGGCCTTGGCCCGTTCTGAGGCTACGGTTACGGTTTGAAGAGCTACGACTGATAGACCCTCTACACTCATCATGACTTCACCGGCAAGACTGGCGGTAGATGCGGCACAGCCAAACTGGGTGTAGCCACCTTGATAGTTATTCTTGTAGCAGAACTGGCCGGCACCACAAGTGAAGATTAATGGGTCGACACTTGCGGGTGGGACCGAGTTACCATCGAAGCAGCCGGTGTAGATACCACTGGTGCAAAGTCCACTATCAGGACAGCACCCGATAGCATTCAGATTAGGATCCAAGGCACAGTGGGAACCAACATCGCAAGTGGCAGGGAGCTGGGTGCTTCCGGAGACGTAACCACAGACGGTTTCGAAGCGACGAAGAAGAAGATTCGGTGGGCTGGTGGGAGCTGGTGGACTGGAGATGGTGGATGAGGAGACGGTAGTAGCAGCGGGGCGAGGAGGAACTGCGTAGCCGGCAGCGGCCGGGGTGAGCATGGCGAGAAGCCAGAAGATTGGTTGTTGCATTGTGGGCGATTTAGTGGCGATTAGATGAGGGTGAAGGACATTTGAGGTTTGGAACGGGTAGTGAGGATTTTGGCTGTTCTGTAGAAAAGGCACAGCCTGTGAAGATTGTAGACGACGAGAAGAAGTGAAGTTGAAAATTGAGAAGAAAAAGACAGTGGTAAAGAAAGAATGAAGTGAATGAATGTGTGTAAGAGAATGTAAACTGCTGCTCAACAACACAAGACAAGAAGAAAGGTGAAGGTGAAGAAGAAGAAAGAGAGAAAAAAAAGAATATACAAAAGTCTAAGAACCAAAAAAGAAACAAACTCCCGAAAATAAAGATAAAACCGGAAGAAAAAGAAAAAGAAAAAAGCGTTGAAAAACAGGCTATAATGCACGCAAGCCTGGCGTCGTCATAAGATATGAATGCAAAAAAGAAAAAAAAGAAAAAGGGAACAAGAATGGAAACAGAGAAACACACACAACACAGCCAACATCATGCTCAAAAGCGTCGGCATCACGCATATTCATACCATTTTGTCGGCCTAGAGAACAGACTGTGCGAGGAAATGCCAAACCGGGGCACTGGCCAGTTAGTCTACTTAACGAGCTGGTAAAGCGTGAGAACAGCGCGGGCCCGGTATGGTCTGTGGATGGGCCGTGAAGTGTTTCATCTTTGAAGTGCGGGTTGGCGAGGTCAGAAGGGGCGTGACTTGACTTGGGATGGCATAGACGAATGTGGGAAGTGGGAAGTGGGAGGTTCTTTTTCCTTTTTTTAGGAGACTAGGCAGGAGAAGATGAGAGAACATGTATCGAGGCTACATTTTTTGGTATTTATGGGGGAATTGCGTATTCTCCGAATTCTCCGGTGAGGCCAAGAAAACTATCATCACCGTCTAGATCTCGCTTTGGTAACACAGTTCAGCTAGTAGTACCACTTTCTCCGATTCCAACGCTGAGGTCTAACCGCTGTACCACAAAAATGCACTTTTTCCATTTCCTTCAAAAAGTCTTCAAAAGATATGAAATCCCATCTAACATCTAATCAGAAAACGAGAACCAACCAGTGTCACCCCCATCACAACTGACCGTCTCTCAAACCCAGTACAGTGTGATATATCTCAAAATACACACTGTATCACTAATATAATTCCATATATCCATGCACAGTGCATCAGATACCCATAACCACCCGCTTGGCGTTTCAAACCCGCTTCATACCCCCTTCACAAATGCCGCCAAAGCCTGATCTTCCCGACACAGACAGCAATTTCTCTTCCGCTCTCCCATTCATTGTCCTCCTGATCTCCCGTCTGCCACATTCGTTTGGTCGGAACTTCATCGTCTCTGTCAGGGTTAGTCCACTACCTGCCCATTGCCTTTTTTAAAGTATGCAAAGAATAGATGATTGTTCGGGCTGATCGTCTGTAACATTGGCCCAGACTCTAGTTTAGACCACTGTTTATTGTAGGGTTCGTATATGGCACTAGGGTTAATATTGATTGCTTGCGTCGTTGAGTTTCATGGAAGGCTTAGCATAGAATGTTCTACAAAGACGACCATAACGTCGCAGTTGTTTATGCGTTCATGCTATTTCCGTGTAAATCTTCCTTTCTCGGAACCAAAGATCACAAATACATTCACCTGCCAAAAAGAAAATCATTCACATAACAACCATCAAAAATGGAGACACGGGGAATCGAACCCCGGACCTGATCCAAGCCGGAAGCAGAAGCTTCAACTATGCTAAGGATCCGTCATACCACTAGACCATGTCCCCTCACATTATTGACGATAATAGAGCATATCAAAAATCATATATGTGGAAACAACAACTTTTTTGTATTCAATCTCTCAGACTAGTCCACCAAATGGGTACAATTAAAAAACAACACCACCAACACTCCTTACAAGTACCCTGCTCCACTTCTCCCGTCGTCTCATGTATGATCGGATGCCTAGGTGAAGTCTCACCCTATCTGGTTCAGAAACAAACAAGACAGGGACTTGACAAGTCCTGCTTATTACTACCACAGGTCCCCCAGACTTCAGATAATACAAGAGACGACGAGTCTACCATATCCAATGTGCTCCCAACCGTATCATCAGAAAGAATTGAAAAAGGCTAACGATAACGGCTAGGTTGAACGGATAGAACGAAATAAAGAAGAGTAGACTCGGAAGAAACGATGATGGCTGTCTCTCCGCCAATCTAGTTATGAAAAAGAAAGTCCCTTAAGGGTAACTCTCCTGGACACGACGACCACCGCCAATGGCCGAAGTGTTCCGGTTACGCCAGGGCATACCCGAGCGCTTCTCTGAAGACTGGACAGTCCGGCCACGAGCCTTAGACTTAGACGTGAACAACCCCACATTAAACAGGATCCACGACAATCCCAAACTAGCCAACGAAGCCCAGGCAAAGCCAAAAGCCCATTTACCCAGCTTAGCATCACGGCCGTCATCGTGGAACCGATCACGCGCCTTGACGAACATGGCAGTCATAAGAGAGACAGCCACGGCGGAGAAACCAAGGGCGATGAAGGACGCAAGAGAGGCCACGAGGGCGCCAATGCGACCGAAGCAAGAAATGAAGGAGGTGAAGAAAGCAATGGCTTCGAAGAAGAGGGTCATGATGAAGAAGGCCCACATGGCGCGGAAGGTGTGGTAGTAGAAGGTCGCAGTGGTGTGGTCACCCTTGGAACCACCAAGGTGATCGGGGACACCCGAGGCGTTCGATTCCCAAGCATTGCCGAAGGCGTAGGCAGCGTGGGCACCAGAGCAGTCGTGGGCTTTGTCGTCGCAAATCCAGAAGTAGTACCAGGCGGTGGTATCGCGAGCACCGGTGATGCCCGAAGTATCGGCTTTGAGAAAGTAGGTCTTATTGAAAGGACGGTGATGAGTGAGGCCGCCGAGAATGACGAACCAGAGGAAAAGGAGGGAAGCGGCCATGAGGATTAACCCCGCGAGGCCCGTACCAATATTGAATTTCATCGTTGCGCAAGTTGTGAATGTTGATGACAAGCTTGTATGTAGAAGCAAAAGAAAAAGAAGAGGTTGAACAAGTCAAGTCGAAGAGGAGGAAAAAAGAGAAAGAAGAAAAGAACGGGAAAGAGAAAACCACGGGACTATATCCCCTCTTTATTCATCATCCTTCATGACTCGCCACTCGCCTCCAACGCACAATTTACGTCACAGTAACAACCATATCTAAATCGATTTCGGCCCCAGACGGCCCAGCCCATCCCGCAAACGATCTACAAACAGCGCCCTACCCCACTAAACCCGCCCTACTCACCCGCCTAAAAAGCCCTGGAAACCCCCGCAAAAGTCTTCCCACACCTTGGATACCTTGACAGCTGTCAGCCGCCCTAATCGCCCACCTGAACGCGTCTGGTATACCGCGGAACATCCCACATGACGTCATTTGACCAACCAGCCGTAGTGTCTCAATTCCCCCCCGCACCCGGCTTTAACCAGATGCAGTTCCGTTTCCAGAGCTCTGGGTGGACATGGGGGAGTCCAGAAGCGGAAAAGGTAGATTCGTCAGGGTGGAGGATGGAAAAAGGATTGCGGTAAAAGTCCTTATAACGAGACATTCGATTAGATGCGATGCGAAAAAAAAAAGGGTAAGGAAAAAAGGTCGTTGGGAAAAAGGAAACACTGTTTTGTTGACCACGATGGGATTCGAACCCACAATCTTTTGATTCGTAGTCAAACGCCTTGCCATTGGGCCACGCGGCCGGAACTGGTGTCTCAGTTGGAGGGAGGTCCGTAAGCGGGGTATATGTGCGGGTGTTTGAAAAATTTGGTGAGTTGTGAGTGTTTTGCTGGTCGACTTTGACGGAGAAGACGGGATGGAGATGTAGTGGTTGTTATGAGGGTCATGGGCGCTTAAGACGTCGTCGGTGAAGATATCTGGAGATCGACTTCATGTAGGGATCGGCGAGGTAGCACCGATAGCCGAGACAACGAGTACCGTGAATTACACGGGATAACCGACCTACGTGAATGACGAGAGTCAGGAATAAATGGGAAGTCGTACGTCTTGTAAAGTAACGCCATTTCTCATCACCTCATCAATATCGAAAATGTCCAGATTACATACCATCCAACTTGTGATCTAAGTTGTCGATCTTTCCATGTATTCCATCAGTCCGAGGATATCTTGATTGCTGAAAGAGTACAACCCTTTTGCCACCACCATGGTTTGTAGGTTGTTTCCATCACTCTTGTGCGAGTATATACTCCATCAGTAACTACCCCAGATATAATCAATGTTACATTAGGTTTCAGTACAACCTCGAATCAGGTTATTACATCGGTATAAGCCTCCATATTCTCTTCTAGTAAATTCTAGATTTCCAAGTCTGTCTTGACCTATGGTTGTCAATTATCACGTGTCCATGAACTACTCGGTTCATAGTTCATATGTGGGACAGGTCGTTCTTAACGAAACTTATGTCCTTTCCTTATCAAACACGCTCGTCCTACAACAGCAAACTGACACTTGCCACTCTCTTTGATAACTCTGTCCCCCCCTCACGAACTCCATGAACCCCAGCTTGTTGTACATACTACTCCATGTCCGCCGGAACAAACCCCGCTTTTGCTGTTGTTGCCGTATTCTAACGTCTACGCTAACTGATTTACCTGTCAATACGACGACCTCACCCGGCGAGGCTGACCGAAAAGGTGTCATTCTTCTGGGATTAATCCCGCGAGGTGAGGAAAGGCGAGTGCATACCACCAAGGAACTCCTATGACCAACAAAGAGCCCAGTGATGAGCACTAGAAGGGGCTTGGCGATACCGTCCCGCATCATTTTAACCCCGCTTTCCTTGTTGTTGTTGTTGTTTTATTTAACGTCTACCTAACTAGAATTACCCGTTAATACGACGGCGTTCCAGGCAACGTCGGTCCAAAATGAAGTCGGCACCCCAGTGTCCTCCGTTGAGCGGTCGGCAATTGCGAGTCCGCATAAACATAAAGGTCCTCCCAAGACCAGACAAGCGGCCAGGTGAAAAATTAAAAATGAAACAAAAATAAAAAACACCAAGAGGGTCTATGTCCAGCATTTGCCCGTAGGCACCCCGCAGACATCCAGAAGAGGTCACCCCGCTTTCCACAAACTCCAAAACCTCCATAATGCCCGATACCTCCTCCTCTTTCAGCAGTTACCCGGTCTTGTGGTCTAGTGGTATGATTCTCGCTTAGGGTCCACCCTAATGCAACGCATGCGAGAGGTCCCGTGTTCGATCCACGGCAAGACCCCAGTTTTTTCTTGCTCTCTTTTTATCCGTCCTGTGTAACGGGTTCATGGTCAATCACATGTTTATTCAAACGTCACCTTTTTTTTTTTTTGATGGATGAGAAATGTGCGTATGTAGTGGTGCATTAAATCAAATCATTATTGTCATGAAATATCATGGAAACAAAATAAACAAATGCCAGACCGAACCAACTAACCGACCCAGCCAAAACCGAACCAACCCAACCCAGACCAGACCAGACCATGCATTACCAACATTGAAACATAACGTGTGTAGAAAAGGAAAGAAAAAATGATGCCAAAGGCTCTTACGCCTCTTCTTCCGCCTGATTCCGACTACTCTTCCTTCTAATCAACCCGCCCTTTAACTTCTGAAAGGCCCTCGCAACGGGATTTGACCTCCGCCCTTCTGTATCCCCTTCAAACGCCTCTTCGGTAGGTGACCCTTCGCCACTCTGTAATGAAGTTCTCGATATACGAGATTGTCCCATGGAGCTCTGGCGTCGTTTATTCTCATATGGCCTGCCAGAGACGGGAGAAATTGGACATGTTCCGGAGGTGGCGGAGAGTTGCGAGTTACTAGAGGCGGACTTTGCGCGTTCCTCGTTGGGATGAATTACCATACCAGTATGGTTCATTACCCAACCTGCAACGGCGATTTCGAGTGGCTTAATGAGGTTTTCCTCTGTCGTCAGATTTGGTATATGGACGAAGCGGCCGTTGTATTTCCTTGCAAGTGCTTCACCTTCAGCTTCGGTTATTGGGCGTTCGTTGACGGCGCCACTGTTTACCGGGATGTCGACGGATATGAGCACGGGAAAGGGCAGGTTTGCGCCGCTGCGACGGCCTGTACTATTAGCAGCGGGACGATTTTCTTCCGAGTTGAAATGTAATTTGAGGATCTCCGCAGCGGAGTTAAAGCCGTGAATTCCACGACATGAGTACATTATTAGGATGGCATCGAGTTGATCGAGTTGGCCGAGAAAGTGGGTTGGTTGGGCTAACGGGTTGACTACCAGGTCAACCCAGCATCTCCATTTGTGATTGTGCATGGTGAAATCAGTATATGGGCGTTCGTGACTGGCGAGTGGGCGGATTGATGGGTCCTATCATACATGTTAGTAAACTGAGGTGAGATCAAAACACGCATTGTAGGCGTGAAACTTACAAATAGATTGTTGAGATATTTATCTCTTGCCATCTGTCCAACTGTAGAAACAACACCGAAAAACGGCACCTTGTAGCCCACCTCTCCAAGCTTTTTCTTCATGTTTTCAACATGTGGTGGTGCAGGACGAGCCGAATTGTTGAATGAGTGTTTCCGGATATTGGCAAAGACCGACGGACGTCCGCCACTAGAAAGAAAACTGCGGCGTTTTTGTGTTGATGGTGAAGAAGCTGGATTTGAGGTGTTTGAGGAGCCGATATCAGTAGATTGTGGTGGTGACTGATCCTGTGATTCCATATTGGCAGACCAAAGAGAATGGGATATGTTGTTTATTGTGTAGATTCAGACCCAGCGTCAAGATTCCAAGAGTCAAGAGTCAATAGTGATGCTGACAGAAGAGGGGCTTGCCCTGTATATGTACTGTACTTTGAAGCAATTACAGTCTATGTATGTATGTATATATATATACAGGTGTTGTGGCCGCAAATCAAAGTGTCGAATACAGGGGCTGATTGAGTGGTACCGGTGTACGAGTAGTGGCCTCAAAGCCCAATGCAGGAGTGTAGTAGTCTGTTGGGCTCTATATGTGGGGGTAGTACATGAATCCGAGGGCCAGTATTACCACAATAGGTAAATGTGCTTGTGTATGTGTGAAACCAGTAGCGTCGGTTGAGTGAGTGAAAGTCGAAACGAGACAGGCGGGGCTGACTAATTTGGAAGTTTGGCTGATTGTTCGACGTAGAGGAATGTATTAAATGTGGCAAAGGTTGACTTTGAAAAATCTAGCTCCTGAACTGAAGCTCGGGTGAAGGGTTCCGACGGGCAGTTGAATATATATTCGGTTACAAACAGACAAGCGCTGCAGGAAAATTAAGTTGTCAGACGATCGTGGTGGAGTGAGTGAGTTTCTCGGTGGGCAAAAGAAGAGTCGCGAGGTTTTCTGTGACAGGTCCGATGGTGGCAAATAGGTGGTTAAATGGATAATCAGACGTTTGTTTTGTGTGACTTGTCGGGGCAAAGAACTCGGTGAACAAAGAAGCAAGATGGCGCGGAACTAAATAGGATTGAGGTGAATAACACACGGGCATACAGAGGCTTTTGTACGGTAAAGAAAAAAGGTCTTGGCTTGGCCAAGAGCCAGCAATTGAGAAGATCGTGGTCGAGCATGGGATATGGGGTGGGGGGTATCATTAAGCAATCGAATGGGGCTATCCTTGAGTATTTATGAGGAGTGTTTATAACGAACGACTAGGGCTCTTGACAGTGAAAAGATAGGGCAAATGTGTTCTGGTTGTTTTTACCAGCACACACCCTTTTTTACGGGTGTGTATTTAATACAAGCGCAGAAGCTTGGGGCCAGCAACAGGCTTTAACACGCTTCCCGTTTCTCACCATGGACACGGCGGCCACGATGCAAAGGCGGCAGCCCGCGGCACGACGCCGAAGTGAGAACCACAGACCGTGTTTGTGTATACGTATAGGACACAAACGAGCTACACGGACGACGTGATGGACTGGACTGGACCGCGGAATGAGATTGGACTGGTGTAGGTTTGGATGTCTCTAAGATGTGCTGACAACATATGTAGGTACATACTCTTGAATGTACATTCTACATAGATACAATTTGAGGTCAAGAGGCAAGAGGCGATATGGAAATAGGGACAACAGGAAGATACACACAAAGACGGGCTGTAGTGGGTTTTGAGTATGGATGTGGCGGCCAACTTTGTGGATACTGGAGAGAAGATGGACGGGGGTTTAGAGGTCGCATCGCTAGCCGGGGTGTGTTCGGGCTGGAGAATGAGAAAACAAAGGAAGTGAGAAAACGGTAAATGGTTGAAGCGTGCGGATAATGTTATCTTGAAGTCGGCACTGATTGGATTTTGGGCGGCAGCAAAAGGATTACAAATGGCCGTGATGATTCCAAAAAATGTGTACAAGTCACTTTGGTGACTCGGTAAATGGGTTGACAGTCACGGTGTCACTGTTCCATTTTATCGGAAGTTTTGTTTTTTGGGGGGGAAGTGGTGGCTTACATGCTTCTTTGTAAGGTCTTACTTCCTCAAATACCGGACATTTCAAGAAACGGGGTCGAAGGAACAACTGGATGTCTATACATATGAAGGTAGTATCTGTTAAATTTCCCTTTGAAGGGAGAACGGGAGATGAGTCGTGGTGGACTGATGTAGAATTAGACAAGAAATTGTCCAATTAGGCTCGGGCGCATGTCTGTTGTTGAACATGTTTGTTTTGTGTTTCGAGTTCTTCGGTAACGATGGAAACATGGAATCTGATAAAAGAAAATCGGTTCATGTGTATCAGGGGGGTTTTTATATAGATCCGTTTTTTTGTATGTTTGTTCCGGCAGAAGGAAAGAAATTAATTTGGTGGCAATGTAAGTTTCAGTCGACACTTGTGAAAAAGGTTTGTCGGTGAAGTAGACCTGGTTGGTTTTAGAGCTGTCAAAAGTCGCAATGGCGTACTACATGGTATGGCTGTGCGGTGGCCAAGAAGTCACGGCACGGGGAGGTGAAAAAAAGGAAAGAATGCACGAGTACTACATACATGGAATACAGTAAAGAATTGTGGAAGAGGTCTAGTGGTCAATACCAAGACCTGTTGCCAAGAAAAGAGTATCCTCAGCCCATGATGTGGGTTCATATGTGCCGATGTCCATGGGTTTTTAAGACAAAGAGAATTTCAACAACATAGATTTATACAATGGCGATACTCCGAGGGCATTCCGTGCCGCAGGTTCAGCTTTAGATATTCAAATGTGTCATACACGTGACATTGGAAATCCATGAGAGAAGATATTTTGTAACTACAAACTTTGCAGGTAAGTCGCCGAAGAACAAGGACATGGCTAAAGATGGACAATCAATAGCAAGGGGCAAGGTTTAATCAATGAGACAATTAGGATGGACAGAGTACAGTCATATGTAAAGTTGTTGAAAACTAGTTGCGTATAACATTGAAAAGAAAAAAAATACAATCAACAGCGCACAAACGCAACAACTGTTGGCCTGCCCGTGAAAATCACAGGGCACTGTATCGTCGGACGTCTTGGCTTTGGCCGATGTGGTATTGAAGCACAAACCTGTTGGTCTGACCCTGATTTACAATAAGGCAATGAATTAATGTAGTCTTTTAGAAGGTTTCTTGTGAGTTGAAGTTCTTTCTAGTTACTATGATGCATATAAAAATGCACATAAGATGTCGTGCATTTATAGTCACCCTGGTGAAACAACAATAATGTATGTATGTACACAATGTAAGTGAGTTCGATTGATAAATGAACACAAGTGGGCAGTGCAATTCTATGTGATGCGATGCGGGCGGGTCCTTTAGGCTGTGAAATAAAACCAAATATATCAATCATATGGACTCATGAATGAAATGCCAACTCGTGGTCCAAACTTTCTTGACTAGTTTGACGACACAACTCACATGTGGCACGTGTACATATACAACAATGGTTTTGCTTCAATAAGACGATGAACCTTCAAGGAGGTACTTGCATAAGTTTAGCTCCTATATTTTTCCTGATACATATGTACAACCAAGTGACTATTATATTATCTACATATAGTACATACATACATGTATAGATTCTTTCGAATCCTAGACGATTTAAATGGAGTAAAAGAAGGGGAAAGACGCACAAGGCTGGCGATGTGCAGGATGTAAACATATGTAGTAAATCATATTGAGTAAATAAACCGAGACCTACAAATACAAAACAACGGTAGGGTTACAACACAAAAATAAGGGTTCAAGCAATGAACATTCTGTTGTAGTGGGTAAAAAAAGAAACGAGATTTTGAGAGAAGAGGGGAGATTTAGGTTTAGTTGCACAGCCAGGTTAGACAAGTTGTTTACTCTCACGAGAAAAGAAAAAAACGAGAAAAGATATGGATGAACTGATGAGGAGGAGAATAGAAGATGAGGCGAACCTGGTATGATACGAGGTTCATGGTACAAAGTAAAGTAACCGACCAACTTTTTTTTCTTTCTTGTCTATATACTTTTACTTGTTAAATTGTTAAAGGATTAAGAGGGGAAAAGATGGAAGTGAATAAAGGGAAGAAAATGGGAACGAGGTCAGCCCTTTTACTCATTCCATTGATTCCTCCCCTGACCCAAGCGGGGCCTATACAATAACACATTTTGTATTTTCTTGTCTGACTGGTTATTTGGTTAGGCTGGTCTCTTTTGAAAGTATGCATGAAAACTCCGTTTTACAAAGGGTCTATATTCCGCCTTCTCTGCCGGTGCACCTTGCCACAATTGTCCATGAGTATAAATTCTCCTAGTGACTCCGGTTGCCACTGTATCCACAAGGGGTAATTTTCCGCGCCGTCTACAACGGATAAAGCCCGAAGCCGAAGTCGATGTCACGGTGATTGTATAGACATATGAACATGTGAATGAATGCTCGGGTAGGATAAAAAAAGCACCGTCCCTCGCTTCCTGCTAATGGTGTACGAAACTCCATTAGAAGAGCAGCCATGTTCCCTGCGACAAGGCCGTACACACCCCGCTTGATTTTCAGCCGGAAGTTTTGTAGGAAGGTGGGATGGAGAACAGGAAGAAAGAAAGAAAGATGAGTGAAGTAAATACGACTGTATACAGCTGAACTGGCACATAATGAGATTAGAACATTACTTTTTCAAGTTATTGAGATGGCTTGTGGATGGAGGGGTACTATTGAGAGACGACAGGAAGAGTAACGAGGGATACGCTTCATACCATTCTCGTTGGATTCTTGTCATTCATATTGTCTCGGCCGGGACGTGATTTGTTTATGAGCAAAGACCACTCCACGAGGTAACGGTAACATAGAACGAGCGGAGGTCCGGAACGCAGTTCTCCGTACATAGTTCCTTTAAAAACACCATCAACAAAGTCCCGAAAAAAATCAAAAGATCATGTCTAATGTTTCTTTCTCTTGGCATCATTCATTCATCACCGAAACCGTTCACTTCCGTCCCCGTCTTACACCCATAAAATCAAAGAGGCAGCCAACTAATTCACGTCTTATGAACCCATGTACAGCCTCACCCCCAACCTTTTCATTTGTGATCCCCATGTTTATCGTGGTTTTTGGGCTGGGGCACAAGTGGGATAAACTTCACACCCTGACTAGATGCATGTTTGCCATGCCATGCAAATGCTAGTTCGATCTACTCGCTCCAATCCGAAACATTGCAAATCGATTTTGATGTTGTTGGTTGATTGATTGATTGATTGATTGACTAGCCTAGGCACCTGAATATCAAGGGACAGAATAAAAAAAGAAGGAGAAAGAGGAATAAGCGCGAAATGGCTTTTGGTGAGATGTGTCTGTGCCTGGTTGTATGGATAAATGTGGTCTTGTATGTGTGAACAGAACATACATGCGGATATGCTGTATGTCCACGGGATCAACTGGGATTAGGACATATCAACGTTCATGTTTAGATCCATCTGTATGAGCATTCTATATGCACCGGAAACTCGCCTGTATGAACCGACATACCGACAACCCAAAGATACGGTGAGAATTCAGCTGTGATGAAAAAACTTTATACACATGTCAACATACCAGATCAGCTGGAAGCGCATTACCGAAGGAAATTCTTTTTCTGTTTTTCTTTGATTACCTGGGTGCTGTGATGGCGCACTTTTAGGATACCACAGGGATGAAAAGGCTCGGCGCGGGAAGATCTAGTTTGATTTTCGGTTTTTTTTTTCTCCTTCATCGCGTCGCTTGGCGGGACTTGAGGATGTGGGGTGCTGAACGGGTGGCATTACTCTATTAGGACATGGGGTTTTCCACGAGGGAATACGGGGTAGTGAAGTGTGGATACGGAGAGGCCGGCTGGGTTATGTTCTGACTACACAATGTATGTGCGATAGTTCATGGATTTCTGGCGTAGATCGGGGATCCGAAGACTTACTAGAGGTTTATTTACAGATCAATACGGGACTATAGTTTCTTTCTATAGTGGGTACCATGGGTTCACATATGGCTAAGAAGTTGTGGTCTACCAAGGTACTGAACTCATGGTCGAGTTTAATCAGGAACGATACTAAGAACAGTCAAGAGGTTACCTATCTAATGTAGTACAAAACAACTGGCAAATGTCAAAAGCAGGAACCCAATACCAAACCACATGTCAGTTCATGTCTTGGAAAGGTTGTCCGTATAAGGACATAATAAGCGCCACAACGCCACACAGTATTCCAGCCACACGATGGTTGCCTAAACGAGGTGGAATTATGAAGGGACATTACTCTTAAATGATATTGTATATTGAGAATTAGAAATGTGTGATCGCGTGAAGTGAAAATGGAATGAAGTGACGTTTTGTAAGCCGTTCTTTCCATTTCGATGATTTTTGATGAGTTAGGCTGATGTTTTGATGACCGGATTATTTTTTCGTTATTTCAATTGACACCTTTTTTTCTGTTCTTAATTTCCATCTCATACATACATATATATACATCCAACAAAATGAACTCATCAGATAAACCACTACCCATCGAGTCCGAGTCCGAGTCCGCCGCTCTCGCAGCCGCACTGTCATTACCCGGCCAAGTGTCCATCCTCGCACAATCGTCCCTTCAAGATTCTGTGGCAACTAGCGCTGTAACCGAGATCTACGAACAGGAAAACGCGCGAGACACGGCTAGAATCGAAGCTCTTCAGGCGAAAATTACAAAGCTTCATCAGAGTAAGAGGGCTCTTGAGACGGAACTTGCAGTGAAAGCGGGCAACTCTGCACTGAAGACACAGGTTACGGCCATTCGGAAGAAAATTGATAAGTGTGTTGCTGATGTCGATAAGGCCGGAGAGGAAATTGCGGGGTTCAGAGAGAGATTGGTAGAGAGAAGACGGAAGAGAGAAGTTGCATTGAAGAAGAAGAAGGAGGGTGACGATGATAAGGAGAAGGATGCGGAAGATCACGTTCCTACTATGAATGACGGGGAAACTGTGGAAGAGTTCCTTGTCCGAACGGGAAAGATTACACCGTTTGATATCCAGAATAAGCGGGATTTATCTGAGTTCATTGATGCGGACGGAAAGTTGAAGACGGAGACGGGAGCGAGTAAGCAGCATCAGAACTTGAAGGTGCCGGGATTTCAGGGCGGGTTCAAAGAGACGGCGGATGTTGGTGGTGATTCTTTGGCGGGGCAAGAGTTTAGTTTGCGGACGAGGAAGAGAAGACGGGTCGATATTTCAGGAGCCGAAGGGGAAGGTGATGATGGCGATGCCGACGGACTTGAGGATGGGGAGTTTGTGGAGGAACCGACGGGGGGAAAGACGACGAAGACGAAGAAAAAGAAGACTGGAAAGGCTAGAAAGGTTGCTGATGATGACTATGTTGGAGAATCCTCCGGTTCAGACGGAGATATTAATGACTACGATGATGTAGCCCCGGATAGTAAATCCGCTCGAGCTGCAAAGGGAATCCAAGGGAACATTGATCTCAGTCGTATCGATGACGGAAACACCGCGCAGTACAAAAAGCGTCTCAAGCAATGGACAGAACAACGTGCTGAACTTCGAAGGTCCTTAGGCGAGGAGGATACTCACCCCAACGAAGCAGAATGTTTCAAGCCGACCCCCGGGAAACCCGATGTCCAGTTGTTAAACGGATATAAACTCCCCGGAGAAGTCGGAAGTTTCTTGTTCCCATTTCAGAAAGTCGGCGTTGAGTGGCTTTGTCAGTTACATTCGCGCTTAGAAGGCGGGTTACTATGTGACGAGATGGGCCTTGGAAAAACAGTCCAGGTTATTTCGGCCATTGTAGCGTTGCATTATAGTCGGCAGTTAGAGGGTCCGGCGATTGTTGTGGCTCCGTCGACGTTGATGGCACAGTGGGTTCAGCATTTTCATACGTGGTGGCCACCGATGAGAGTCTCCATTTTGCATTCCTCAGGAAGTGGAATGTTGAATCCGGATGAGGAGGAGGAAGAAGAAAAAGAGAGGGGTGGTGCTGGCGTTCGCCTTACTTCGAAGAAACTTCATGCCGCGAAGAAGATTATTGAGAATGTTCAGACTAATGGACATGTCTTGATTACCACCTACAAAGGTCTTCAGACGTATCTGGAACATCTTATCCGGGTTGATTGGGGCTATGTCGCTTTAGATGAAGGCCATATCATCCGTAACCGATCCACCGATGCCGCCAAGGCTTGTAAGCAACTTCCTACCTTTAACCGTTTGATCATGTCTGGAACCCCAATACAGAATAACCTTCGTGAGCTCTTTTCTCTGTTTGAATTTGCCTATCCAGGTCTTTTAGGAAATGACACTCGTGCCTTCACGCAGCATTTTGAGATGCCTATTCGTGATGGCCATCGCAAAACAGCCACTCACTTGGCTATTCTGGCAGCTGAAAAGTGTGCAACGACATTGAGAGAGACTGTTAAACCGTACATGTTACGTCGTGTCAAGAAAGACGTCGCAGATTCACTGCCAAAGAAGACGGAGAGGGTTTTATTCTGTAAACTTGGCAAGTCACAGGAAGATATTTATCGCGAATTTCTCAAGAGTCCGAATATCCAGCGCATCATTGATCGAGCGAGAGGCCGTACTGGAATGGAAGGTGGCCGCACAAATGAGATTTTTTCGGCCATTGATGCGCTTAGGAAAATCTGTAACCATCCCGACCTGCGATTTGGGAAGAACTCCAAGAGACGGTTTACAGAGGATGATGATGGAGACTTTGGAAATCCATCACGGTCTACCAAGCTACAAGTTTTGATTTCTCTTCTGAGGATATCTAAGAATTATGGCCACAAGACATTGGTTTTCAGCCAGAGCTTGCCTATGTTGAATATTATCGAAACGTATCTCAAGGATGAGAACTTTGTGTATTGCAGGATGGACGGCTCGACACCGCAGATGGATAGACAGCCCATGGTTGAACGTTTCAATAGCTCAACGACCCTCTCGGTCTTCCTACTTACACCACAAACCGGCGGTGTCGGGTTGAATCTTACTGGTGCTAACCGCGTCATTCTTTTCGACCCTTCTTGGAACCCCGCTACTGATAAACAAGCCGTTGAACGTGCTTGGCGTCTTGGCCAGACACGGCCTGTGGAGATTTACCGGCTCCTTACCCCGGGGACTATTGAGGAGAAGATTTACAGGAAACAGCTGTACAAGCAGTTTGTTACAGAGCGTATCATGTCAGATGGGGAACTTGGTGGTAATATGGTTGATACCCAAGGATTAGCAGATCTTTTCAAGTTTGGAAGAGAAGAAGAAGAGGAACGGGAAGTAGACGTTTTTGAAGGGGCAGAAATCACCAATGCTACTATAGACCCAGAAGAACCATCTGAAGAAACCAACGCTGTAGCCTCAGTCGACCAAGTCCAAGCCGTTGAAGCCTTCAACGACCCAAACGAGGCCGCCCCCGAAACCACAAAGAATTCTTCCGGTGCAACTGAAGAAACAATGCTCAACGACCTCTTCACCCGCTCCGTTGACTCAGCCTACAATCACGACAAGATCCTATCATCCCATTCATCAAACAAACATATCCTCGCCACCGAAGCTGAACGTCTCGCCGCCGAAACCCGCAACTTCATAACCCAACAAGCCGCCATCGCCTACCGCGCTCGCCACGCAGCGCCGTCTCAAGCCGAAACGAATAGACTTGCAAGGGGCACACCTGTGGCGTTGGCACGTCCGGGGAGACAAGGACCTGTTAGGAATAAGCCGGTGATTGAGCGGGAGTGGTCGGTTTCTGGATTGCAAGGGTTGATTTTGGAGTTTTTTGAAAAGAGGAAGGGGAGGTCTTGTACGGCGGAGATTATGGAGGTTTTTAATCGTGATTATCCCGGGTTGGAGGGGTTGATGTTCAGGAAGGCGTTGGAGAGGGTTGCGGAGGTTTCGGGGAAGAAGGATCGGGTGAGTGGGACGAAGATTTGGGTTTTGAAGAAGTAGAGTGGGGTATACATACGTACATACATTCATATAATCATATTCTTACATTGGAATCCTCGCAATCTCCTCCTTCTTCCAAAACTTCCGCATATTATCCGCCCTAAGCGTTTCCACCTCCCCCTCAAGATGCTCTCTCAACCGCCCCGTCCACCCCGTAACCCTCTCCAATCCCTCCCACGAAAACTCCTCATCCCCTGCTAAAACCGCCCCAATCCACTCCTCCATAAGTACCAACCCATCATGAATAACCACATGGTCTTTCACCATCCGTCCCCCCTTCTTCCCTTTCCCCGCAAACTCGGGCATTTTCCGCGCAAGAAGCGGGAAGATTCGCGCTTCTTCTATCGCGTGGTGCCCGGATAAGTGGCGGTGGAAGGATAGGAGGGTTTGGAGGTATTGTTTTTGTGATTGGGAGTGGGGGAATCGGCGGGTTTGGAGGGCGGTTTTGAGAGTGTCGAGGTGGGCGTAGAAGGGGGCGTGCTGGGATTGTTAGTTGGTTGGGGTTTTGGTGGGGAGGGAGGGGGGACTTACGAAGTATTCCATGGAGATGGCGAGGCGATCGAATTGTTTGTATTCATGCTCGGAGAGGGGTGGGAGGTCTTCGGCTTCTTTGGGGGACATGGTGACGTTGTTGGGTGGATGGATTGTTAGGTTGTCTTATATTACATGTGGTTTGGTCCTGTCTTTCCTTTTATACTGACTAAACTTACACGAAAAATCTAACCAACCATGTGCTTTGTAATTCATGACTGGAAATCCTTCTGTGCAACCCTATACCATGGCGATATCAAAACCCGTCCGAGGTATATATATAAGCCCCTCACAAGTGCATGACTTCATGGCCATGTCTAAAGTAGATACCATCCGAATTCCCATAGCGGAACCCCGCCGTCATGACAAAGCACGTCACACGATAAGAAAAGTCTAGTCAAATTCGCAAAGGGGCGTCCACTTCGCATCCTATTTTAATAATCATGGGTCATGGGAAAAAGTAATGAAACAAAACAACCACCACCACTTCCAAGAAAAAACAAGTCTTTAATATCTCAATCCATATGGATCTCCAAGACAAAAAAAGACTGTCAAGAACTTGTCCCCATTTTTTACACCCTCCACATCTCCCCATATCCTAAACAGAAAAGCACTTGTAGAAACCCATCGAGACTAACCCAACGCATAACAAAACCAAGAGGACAAAAAATAAACAGACGACCAAACAAACTGGGAAACTGACAACAATGACGCCAAATACAACACCCCCAACTTCACCCATTTGATTAACCCGTGACACGATGCAAAAGAAAATGCTTCCCCTCCACCACCGCTCATCACATCCCCCTCTTACCAAAGTGAAAAAGGAGAAAAGAATCATCGACACATCAAATCGTCACCAACTCTAACCACGCACAGCAGCTCCAAGCGCACCGCCAGTGAACTGCGTGCCACCCGCCTGTCTCTGCGTGTTACCGCCCGTCCGCGCGCCACCACGACCCGCCCGCTGCTGCCGAGCACCGCCACGGCCGCGTCCTTGCCGGTCAAAGGCGTTAGCTGAGCCCTGCGAGCGCTGCTCGAGCGTCCGCTCGTTGCTCTCAATGAGGTTGGAGGCCTTGTCGGAGAGAGCGAGAGAGAGACCCTGCAGACGGCTGAGTTCCACGCCCTTGCGGAAGATGATGGTGCCGGAGGCTTGGTCGAGAGAGGCGGACAGTTCCTCGTGGGAAACCATCTTGCTGACTACCGCGGACACCTTGCCGGCGGAGAGCTCGAACATGGTGGAGAGCATAGAGATGGCGAGGGTGTCGTAGTAGGGGGCGTAGGTGAAGAGGAAAGTCCGGAGACCCTCCTCCTGGACCTGCTTGGCAAGCATGGTCTTGATGGCCTCGGAATCCGGCATGAGATCCCAGATCTTGATGTTGTGAATGAAGGTGACGGCGTTCTTCCACTCGCCGGCAGCCAGAGCCTTGGAAGCCTGCATCACGTGGTCACGGGTGTTCTCAGGAGGACCAGTGAAGATCTGGCGCTCGTGGTACTCGAGCATACGGCGGTAAGTCTTGGAAACCACCCGCTTCTTGACATCGGGAGCCGAGCCAGTCTGGGCGAGCAGAGGAATCTCCAGAAGCATGGAGCAAGTGAGGTACACGCACTCGAGGAGCTCGAGGTTGATGTGCATGTGGAAGGGCAGCTGGCGCTGCTTCTCCAGGCGCTCCTGCTCGGGAGAGACCTGGCCGTAACGCTGCATGGTGACGCCCTGGGCGAGGAGCTCCTTCTGGCGACCGGAGCCGCAGATCTCCTGCAGAGTGTTCTGGGCGTCGTAGATGAGGCCCTTGCGGAAGGCGCAGAGACCGATCTGGACGAGAGTGCGGTTGAAGAGGATCTGGGTCTGTACGTCGAAGTGGGTGATGGCCTCCTGAAGGTGGGACATCAAGGACATGTCACGGGCCTTGTAGTACTGGTTGTGAAGGGCAAGGTAGTACACCTCGCAAAGCATGGCGCGAGCACGGAGAATACCCTCGCTCTTGATGAAGAGGTAACCACACAGGGTGTTAACAAGCGTGGAAGCATCAGCCGCAGAGGCGCGAGGGGTAATAGCCGAATCGACACCGGCGGCGGCAGACTTCCAGAAGTTCTCCTCAAAGACTTTGATGACAGCCTCAGGCTTGAAGTAGACGTGCTCCAATCTGCGCATGACGGCACGGTTGATGCTCTCCTGGGTCACCTCGATAGAGGCCTTCTGGAGAAGCTCGTAGTACAGCATGCCGCGGAAGATGATAGTGTACAGAGAAGCCTCGTCTTGCAACCGCTCAATGTACTCGGGAGTGTGGGGGTCAATGCTCTGGAGAGAGCGGGTGAACTCGTCGTCGAGACGCTCGACATACGAGACAATGGAACCGGGGATCTTGAAGATCTCACCCTCGGCAACAGTAGGGGCCTTCTCATCATCGTCCCACTCCTCAGCGACCTCAGTGACGACCCACTCGGGGTGGGCAAAAACGACATCCAGGAGCTGGGCGAGGTTCTGCTCAGCGGCCTTCCACTGCTCAACAGACATGGCGTTGCCAGCAGTGCCGAGGTCGAAGCGGGTAGAGACGAGAGTAAGAAGGGTGCGGATCTTCTGGTAAGGAGTCTGGGCAATAGACAGAAGCTTCTCCATGGTCTTGATCTGGTCGGCACGGTCGGTGTTCTTCTTTCCTCTGGACTCCATGATGGTGCGGAGGTGCTTGAAGATCGACTCGGGCGTGTACTGGACGGCCTTGCCGGTCTTGCCGACGGTGGCGAAACCCTCATCATCGGCACCAGTCTCCTCCTCAGCAGCAGCGGCAACAGGAGCCTCGACAACCTTGGCGACCTTCTTGGGCTGGGGCTTCTGGGCCTCCTCAACCTCGTCGGAACCGGCCATGAACTTGTCGGCGTCAGCGCGGTAAGCGTCGATCTGAGACTGGTACTCCTTGTTGTTCTTCTTGACCTTCTGCTTGACGGCGTTGAGACCACGGGCGTTGGTGGCGTTCATCTTCTTGGGGGTGACCTTCTGCTTGGCAACGGCATCGTTCATCGAGTCCTCCAGGTCAGCAGAGGCCTGGATGTAGACACGGGGAGCCTTGCCGCCAATAACCAGCTTGGCAACCTGGCGAGTGAGCTTCTCATACTCTGTATAATCATGTTAGTAATCGTTGCATCGCAAGACGTCTTGTCGACAGGGTGTGTATTGGTGTAACACGACAATTCGGCAAAAATCGAATAGATAGCAGCCTGGGCCACCTTATCCCAAAAAGGAATAATGGCGTTGGGAATAAGAAGAATGGGCTATGATGTCGAAGTTGCTCATTGTGACTTGATATTGTTCCAACCCCTGACAACCAAAGCAACGTCGAATTATCACAGCCAATCCCATATACCCCGCAATAGCCAAAAGCCGAAATTGAGAAAAGGCCAACAGCCTTGTCGAATTGTCGTATAGTCGGGGTGGTTGACTCACCGGTAGAGACGGTGCTCCAGTCACCGATCTTGGTGGCGTTCTCAATGACCTTGATGATGCTCTCAATCTCCTCGAAACGCTTGTCCTTGGCACTCCGGACCTTGGCACGAACCTCCGTGTCCGAGTCGGAATCGGAGTCATCCGAACCGTCAATCAAGAACTTGGAGGCACCGACCTTCTTGTTACCACCGTCATCGGAGCTGGAATCAGAATCACCATCGGAATCTTCCATAGAGTCGTCGGAGCTATCCTCATCAGAGCTGTCAATCTGTTCTTCCTCCTCCTCTTCAGAGTAGAGTTCCTCCTCATCCGAGGACGAGTCACTGGAGCTGTCGTTGTCACGGTAGAAGCGCGACATGTTGGGCGATGATTCGTGAAAAAAAGGGCTGTGTTCTTCGGGTCGGGGGTTGGGCCGGCGGGGGGCAGAAACGCAGGTTATGGTTGAATGAACCGGTTAAACAAAAGACGGAATAATTTCAACGGTTTCGTGGATTCCTCTTTGAATTTTCGTCAAAAGAGGCCGTTGAGGAAATGTAGGGTCGGAGCGAGGCGATGGACACGTCGTGGCGCTGAATGTACCCGCTGATTTTTGCACGCAGTCAATCCAACAGGCGGGGGGAGCAAGGAGGGGTCGAAAGGCTAAGATCCGGCAGGTGAAAAAATATTTCTGGCGGGGCCAGGGCTTGTGTGGCATTGAATCCTCAGTATACGTGTGGCGCCACAGTTAAGAGAATTGTGGCGCTCTTGGGTTCGGGAAGTAACATGCTGTAGCTTGAGCTTTTTTGGGGGGCCTGGAGGTGGGTCATCTTGGCAGGTATCTTTTGGGCCCGTATTGGATTATGGACAGCGAATTTGTCAGTGGGGGACAGAAGCTCGGGTAGCAAATATTGCTTACGGAGCAAACGACCAGAGAACCTTGGAGACGGGAAGACCATCTGCAGGAAACCTTTCTTGGGCCAGGAACCAGCTCCGTCATCAGTCAACGACGTTTGTTTTCTTTTCTCTTTCTTTTATTAGTTGTTTTTTGTGTACGTTTTTGGTAATTCATACCCAAGGCTTATATTTTCTTGTTCAGTTCTTTGAAAGTCGGCTCTATACTGTTCCAATCTACACGATATCACCGTCATGTTCGTTAATCACAGTGCTACGGGCTCAACGTCGCGCCTGCTTCGTCAACTTCTCCGGCCAACCGCATCTCCAGTCTCTCTCCTCCGCCAACCACCACTACGTTCCATCTCAACCCAGCCCGGTCACAAGCCATTAGCCCGGCCACGAAACTCTGCTTCCGTCTCCCGCTCCGTTCTACCATCACGCACCTTCGCGACTACTTTACCCCAACACAAGACTATCTGCGCCGTAAACCCCGTCAAAGGTTCCGATGGAACCATCATGCACATGGACATGGCCCCTCGAGCAGCCCAGGTGCGTCTATGCAACTCCAAAGGCCTCCACAGGTCATCCGTCTTTCTCTCCCGAAATCCTCACTAACACCCGTCGCTCTACAGCGTCTCACCAAAATCATGAAGCGTGACGATAATCCCGGTTTAGCCCTCCGCATAGTGGTGGAAAGTGGTGGCTGCCACGGGTTCCAATACAACATGAACATGACGACTCTTCCCGCTCCCGGATCGCCAACGTGGTCTGAAAGTGTTGCCGAGGACGACATCATTTTCCAATATCTACCAGATGATGCAGCCGAAGCTGGCGACCTCATGGGGTCTCCAAAAATGATTCTCGATGAGTCCTCTCTCAGCCTACTCAAAGACAGCAAAGTCGACTTTACCCAAGAGCTGATTGGTTCGCAGTTCAAGATTGATAACCCTAGAGCGAAAAGCAGCTGTGGCTGTGGAACCAGTTTTGATATTGCAATGTAGAACGGATTTACGGCGTTTAAACGAAGGAGGAGGGAGGATAGCCACCAGCACTTGACGTCTGGTATCACACATTTTATACCCAATTTGTTTGCATCACCACTTTTATTACTCGGTCATGTAGACCGGCAACAGAAGGGCATTATCACAAGATCATATGAAATTGAACCAGTCAATTATTATTACATTTACAGAGACCATCCAAAATATTCATTTCAATCACGGTACCACGGACACAAACACAAAAAGTCGTCAGTAGAAAATATCGTTCTATTTTCCAGCCAAAACAACGCTGTCCTCATGTGGATATAAAAATACAAAAAACGCCGGACCCAGAATCATCATGAACAAGTGAATGAACCCCAAAGAAAAGACTTTTTTACTATTTTGTTTTCAACTCTCTATCTTAAGCAGAAACTTAGTTCATGCGGCGGACCAGAGCGTTGATCTTCTCCTCGCGGTTACCAAGGTCACCACCCTCAATGAAGTGGCGGAACTTGCGGGTCTGGAAACCACCAGTGGGGTTGGACAGCTTGAAGGGCCAGAGGAAGTTGGCAGCCTGCTTGAAGTTGGGGCCAACGGTGATGATCTCGTGGACGAGGTCCTCCATGCAGATGATGCCGTACTTGCCGAGGTTCTCCTCAATGATGGAGTTGTCGGTGAGAGCGACACGCTGCTTGTTGACCTTACCGTAACCGCGCTTGTAGATAAGCTCCTTGATGGTCTTCAGGTTGGGGTAACCGTAGGCGACCCAGGGCTCGACGACCTTGATCATCTCAGCGGTGGCCTTGGTGACACGGACGAAGACACCGTTGTTGATCTGGAGGAGACGGAGAAGCTGGAGGATCTTGCGGGGCTTGGGGGGAACCTTGCTGACACCCTTGATACGGAGAACGAAGATGAGCTTGGCCTCAGCGGGGATGTAGGCAGAGTTGTCATCCTTGGCAACGCGGGAGAGGCGGAGCTTCTCACGCTCGTCGTCACGGTACTCCTTGACGTACTTCTCAGCACGCTTGAAGATAGCAGCACGCTTCTCCTTGTTGGCCTGGTTGCGAAATGAGTTAGCGAGATGTTCTACAAGACATGAGCCACTCTTGCAACACGTATATGTGTGGTTGTCTCAGACCCGAAAGAAGGTTAATTGATCAACAGCATCGACGATGTCTAGTTGATTGGTTGTAGATATGCATCACAGTGACTGTGGGATACATGTTGCAAGAAGTGATTACAGAGTGAGTTGAACTAACCTTCTTCTGGGCCTCGGTGGCAGCGAGCTTCTCGGCGCGGGCCTTCTCCTGGCTCTTGCGCTTCTTGAGGAGGGTCTCGGGGACCAGGACGTGGTCGGCGGTGACAGGGCTACATGATGGGGTTGGATTAGTCTAATGTCCACACATGCGAGATCGACATCTGCATGGAAGAGAGCGCCGGTGCGAGAACTGTTGCAAAGCGACATTCATTGCTGTGGCTAACTCGAAATAAATTTCATCGGTGAGGCTAAGTGACGACAGTGTCTAACAGTGGGCTTTCGCCATGTCAGATTGAAGTCGGTTGGGTCCTCAGCCGACAACACCCTGTGATCCATTAGGATATGACAGGAAAAGAGGCGTAACTGTACAACGGTCTCGGGGTGTTTGGAGAAACTGAGAGGCATATTCCAGCATCAGGAATCCAATCCCACCAAGGCCACAGAAAACGATGGTTTTAAGAGCGAAGAAACGAGGTCTTCATCTCCAACACCCCGATATCACATCTCTCGAGGAGCAAAACAACGCTGTCGGCATCGCATAGCAAGTCGAGGGAGAGATTCGGGAGGGTCGAGCCGGAGATGTACCAGAAGGCCGTATATTTCAACAAGACCAGAATTCTAGCAATCAACCAGCGAAGAGGACAGTGATAATCGCAGCGAAACGTTCGCGAACCGGACAAGTCTCTAGTCCATGACAGAACTTCAGTATGAGAGTATAGCTTACGCAGCAGGCATCTTGTCGGTTTGAGTGATGTTAACTGAAGAGCAAAAGGAAAGATTCTCAAAATCAGCCTTCCATCAAGAACTTTTTAGCCAACGCCATCTATCGACAGGGGACCGAAATTTTTCGAGCAAAGTGGGGCACACATCAGGGCTAGCCAGATTTTTGTGGGCTCTTATCGACAACCCCCACTAAACTAGGCAATTCTGCCTTCCGTGACCGCTCTTAGGGCACGGTTTTGCCAGAAATGGACATGGGCCCACCATGGCAGTGGCTGCCGATTTCCCTGGTCGAAAATTGAGCGTTGGAATTTGTCTTTGGGAGATTTTCTGCTTCAACCTCAACCAACCAGAAGTTCATCACATCAGTCAAAATGGCCCCCGTTAAGAAGACCCCCGCCGCCAAGGAGAACATCTCCCTCGGTCCCAACGCCCGCGATGGTATGTTTGCTGATCGAATTACTTCGTTGTGAATTTCGTCTTGGGTTTGTTGTGTTGCAGAAGTGGCACATGGCTAGTTTGGCTAGCTGGAACCTTTGGCGATTTTCCTCGATGGCGACTTTTTTTGGGACGTATTTGGGAAATCTAACATGTGACATAGGCGAGCTCGTCTTTGGCGTTGCCCGTATCTTCGCTTCGTTCAACGACACCTTCGTTCACGTCACCGACCTTTCGTATGTTTGAACCAATCTGCTCCGCCAGCACGTCCGACTCCCAAACGACACCGGTCACTCGTAACCACATTCGACTATAAACGACGGAATGGAAGCGAGACTTGGGATTGTCGGTATCATGAGCGTGCTGGTGACATTCGTGAATCTTTGGGAACAAATGGCTAACTTCTGGGTGATTCCAGCGGCCGTGAGACTATCTGCCGTGTTACCGGTGGTATGAAGGTCAAGGCCGACCGTGACGAGTCTTCTCCCTACGCTGCCATGTTGGCTGCTCAGGATGTTGCCGTCCGCTGCAAGGAGGTTGGCATCACTGCCCTGCACATCAAGATCCGTGCCACTGGTGGTAAGTAACCAATGATACCCGAGATATGCAACGAATCAAATTCTAACGAGGCTCTTACAGGTAACGGTACCAAGACCCCCGGCCCCGGTGCCCAGTCTGCCCTCCGTGCTCTTGCCCGCTCCGGCATGCGCATTGGCCGTATCGAGGACGTGACCCCCACTCCCTCCGACTCTACTCGCAGAAAGGGTGGTCGCCGTGGTCGTCGTCTTTAAATGTCTCGCACCATTTATTTTGGCGGGGCAAAGCACACTGTTTTGGTTGGATACGTTTTGGTCTCTCTTGCATGGTTGGGCTTTTACGTTTTGCTTCGAAAACGGGATTCTTCTCTAATGCGGCTGCTTGTTTTAAAGAAAAAAGGATTTGTGGCTGAGGGAATCAAAAGAACAAAAATAACTTCACATTCTATGAAACCCCTAGGGAAGAACAAAAAAGACGCGGAGGACGGCCTCTTGAACATGTCTATTTTTGGAGATGTTTTGAGAGAGCCTGGTCTCCATTATTCTTTTACGATGAACAACAACAAATGTTTCTGGATTGGTCTCCCACGTTTACTCTTGACGATATGATGTGTAAATGTAGAGGTGAGGTCATGCTTGGGTATCCAAATATTGTCTTGCTAGTACGGTGTAAAATACAAAAAACAAAGTAACACTCATATTGGGAAACATCACGTGCAAGTCGGCCCATGTGAGGGTTGTTCGGTTTACTTTAACCCTTGTCGGTCGGTAGTAGTCTGACAGAAAGATGCCTCGGTATGTCTTGTTCTCCAATTTATGGCGGTTTTATTGGATGCATCGGCAGGAGTCACACGGCTGATGTCTGAGCTCGCGTTTACATGTTTATGTATCGTGACATCCCCAAGCATGTGAATATGTAGTTTGACAGAGAATTAGGAAGCCAGTAATCTGTCGTGCTGTAAGCCACCATGCAGTTAATATCGATAGCTTACCTACTCCCCCCACCAAACTTATCAATCAGTATCCACCCAGATTGATAAAACTCCATCCTCGGCTCATTAATTCCAGGAACCAATGCAAAACTTGCCCCGTGCTCGGAAAACCTTGTGATTACACATGTCTCTCGTGCCCTGAATAGTAGCGACAGGCCGTCAAAAAAGAAGCTGGAGGAGGAAGAGCAGGCGTTCATCCGCTGAGATGGCTGCCAGTTGGGGTTCAAAAGACAAACTCCGACCGTGGGCCCGGGGTATGGATGGTGGGCTGGTGCATGGTTGCATAATTTTTGTAGAAGCGAGCGGTATTGGCATTTTTTGTTCTCTTTTTTTCCCTTTGATTCTCGAGTATCTTGTTGTAGATAACTGAGTTGTTCTACATATTTTCCCTTCATCGTTCTACAAAACCCGTGTTTACCCAAACGCGACCATCGTCGCACCAAACAAACAGAAGCAAAAAAAACCAAACTCGTCAAAATGCCTTCTAAAACCCCCACCAACGAGTCTACTTCCAAGGCCGTCGAGCCCGCTAAACCCCTCCCCTCCCCGTCTCTGAGCAGCACCGTCGCCGCTCTCCCCACCAACGTTGACGCCTTCCTCGAGCATCTGCACCGCTGTCTCGCGACCCCCAGCGGCATCGACACCGTCCTTGCCCTTGTCTGCTACGCCTCCAAGCTAACCGCTGCGGTCGCGGAAACCTTCGCCGAAGCCACTCTTCACCGCGCTGCCACGCGCCTGGCTTCTCTCGTCTTGACGATTCCTTACACCGCACACAACCTCCCCAAGCCGAAGAATGCTGCGCGCGCACTGCGCATTTCTGCCGCTTTGAAGGCGCTGTCGGCTCTCCTGGGTGAGGGCCGTATGTTCATGCGCCTTTGGGCGTTGGTCGGCATGTATACCTGGGCCAAGGGTCTTGTCGGCAAGTCGCTGTTCAGCAAGAGTGTAGAGGGAAGTTCTAAGGAGGCTAAGAAGGAGGAAGGCACTGACAAGGCGATTGCGTGGGTGCAGTTGTTCTCGTCTGTTGGTCTTCAGTTCCTTGAGAACCGGGCGTACCTGGCGCGCAAGAAGGTGATTCACCTGCCGACGGCGAATATCGAGTGGGCTGAGAAATGGGGTACGAGACTTTGGGCGGTGTATGTGGGTAGTGAGCTTGGTCGGTTACTGCTGGAGAGATCACGGAAGAAGCTGGGTATTGATGCGGCTTCGGAGGAGCATAAGACTTGGAGAGAGCAGTGGAACTCTGCTTTCTTGAGAAATCTGGCTTGGGCGCCTTTGACTATTTCTTCGAGTATGGAGAAGGGCTTTGCTGGTGATGCGGGCTTTGGTTTGTTGGCTTGTGTTCCGGGAGTTATCAAGATGAGAGAATTGTGGGGAGAGACTGCGTAGGTTATTGAGGTTTAGGTTTGTATTTCGTATGTGTCAATTTATTTGTATATTCAATCATGGCAGTGACTTGTTGTATGTGATATACATTTTGAATGTGTCGATTTATTTGTATGTTCAATTATGCTACTGATTCGTGATATACAACGTCATTGCCTTCAATCCAGGTTTATAGGCCTGAGCCACTATATATTCCCAATTCAGCCCCAGTATCCCACGTGTTGACCCACCTACATACATATATCATCTTGGCCACTCCTAGAATTTGAAGATCCATCTCTCCTTTTCTTTTCATCATCAACATTTCAAAATGCCTCACTACAAATTCGAAGCTATCCCGGGAATCTTTAAAGATTTTGCCCCGGCCTGTGTCGCCGATCCCAGCTACAGAGTCGGCACTCAACCCGATCTTGCAATTCTCGAAAGATCCTATCCCGGAGACAACGAAGCTACCAAGGACCTCACGCAATGGGAGCGGCTGGTCAAGTACGTCGAACGGTTGAATGCCGAGGCGGATAAGTCTGTTAGATACCGCATTTTGTATCTTACTAGACATGGTGTGGGCGACCATAACGCTACCATTCGGAAGGTTGGAGTCAAGGCGTGGGATGTAAGTACCAGCCATGCATATCTAGTGACACCGTTCAGCTGACACCACCAGGAAACCATTGGCAAGCTAGACACCTACGACGGTCTCCTCCTTCGTGACGCTCGCTTAAACGACGAAGGAAAGGCCCAGGCAAGCCATCTCAGCACCCTCTGGACCGAGTTCCTAGCTCATGGCCTTCCTTACCCCACTACCCTCTACTGCAGCCCTCTAACCCGCTGTCTGCAAACTTCCAAGCTAGTTTTCGGTCCTCTGGCTGAAGCCCAAGGAAAACCCTACCATCCTATGGTGAAGGAACTTCTTCGTGAACGCATGACGGACCATACCTGCGACAGCCGGTCGTCACGGTCTTACATTGCAAAGGACTTCCCAGAGTACATCATTGAAGAGGGGTTTGCGGAGGAAGACGAACTATGGAGGGCGGATCGGTTTGAGCCTTTACATGAGCATCTCACTCGGAAGCAGAAGGTCCTAGAAGGCATTTTTGCCAAGGACGGAGACATTGCGATTTCCCTGGCCATCCATTCTCAAGCCGTCGCCGCTGTAATGAACGTTTGTGGCCTCGTTGAATACCGTGTCCGCGAAGGCACATCTCACGCCATTCTTGTCAAGGCAACCGAAGTCCCCTCAAGCCCCGTTTTCAACGAGGCTGACCATAAAGAAATTGCCGGTCTCTGAAAGGTCCTATACCCCACTTGCACTACTCAAGGCGACATCATTTCCCCGCGTTTATAATGCGTAATATAGCAGAAACGAGGCCGCCCAAGCGACTAGTTCCGTGTATAACCCAGTTAAGGGTTGAAACCATGACGTCACGTGGGGTAGCCCTGTTATGTGGTAAGCCTGTAAGTAAGCTCAGAGTAGTTAGAATGCTGGATGTCTTGGAAGAAGGCTTTAATTGAACGAGTTTGGGAGTTTCTTGACCCCGCATTGAATTGCTATTTCTCTTCTGTTTATTTTCAAAGTTACCTTTTTTTTTGTTCGTAAAATACAAAAATCATGGTGAAGCCTACTACTAAAGAAGTCGTTGAGACTATCGTCACTTCGTTGCCCCCACGGGGTCCGAAGAGTTCATCGCTGTTGAGTTCCTCGCTTGATCTCATTGCCTTGTCCGTCCATGGAATTGCCGTGGCTTACGGTATGAAATTTATTCGCAGTAAGTTAAATTCCCTTTCCATTCTTCAAACACAAACTAACAAAATTTAGTGGTCGGCGATGAATCGCATACCCTCTCCGCCACATGGAACCACTCTGTGAGAACCCACAGCTTCACATACATGTTGCCCCGTTCGGAACTCCGCGTCGACCGCATGGGACCCCGCATTGAAGTCCGGGGATCCCGCGACGATGGCGACGAGACTTACAGAGTGGAAGTCAAGCCTTCAGACTGGGTACTTAATAAGAACCTGCCAATAAGATCCGCCCTGACCGAGGAGATTTTCAAAACTCTTTGGATAGAGGGGGGGTTTGAACGCTTCGTGCAGACGATTGTGGAGAATATCGTGGCGAAATTGATGGATGGTGGAGATTCCGAGTTTGCGCTTATTGGAAAGGGAGAGGCAGATGACGATGGAGAGGGTCATGGGGTTTTGGACTTTGAAGAGGCTGAGGAAAGTGAGAAGGCGAAGGGAACTGACCCCGTCTTGCCCACTGTTAACGATGTCGCCGAGTCTTCATCCAAAGATAAGCGTCTCTCTCCTCGCCGTTCCAGACTGACAATAACCCCCTTGACCCAACCCACCCCAACTTGGGATTCCTCCGTCCCCGTTCCATCTTCTGAAATGCAACCTCCTCCTTTCACCGATGAACACCAAATGACCCCCAGTGTCCCCGAACTCAGCCGGCCCGTCCCCACGGGAATCCTCCCGCACAACCTCACCCACGATGACATTAACCCGCCACCCCTCATGAACCCTATGCGCCAGACATCTAGTGGCTTGTCCCTTTTCCCCAACCAGGACTTGTTCATGACGCCGGGATATTTGGGAGATTCGATTCCCGTGGGGTTTAACCCGTCGGGGGGTGGTGGTTTCCCTGGTGTTAGATATGACCCTACTACGCCCTTGGCTCAGCCTGGTGTACCTCCCCGTACTTCTCGTAGAGGTGCCCGGGGACAGAGAGGGATTCCCGGGGACCCGTTTTCGCAGGGCGGACAGATTGGAGGTCCTGGATACCCCTTCGGAGAATTTTAAATAGAATGGGGGAATTTGCAGCATATGTAGCATAAAAACATGAATATCTATATTATAAATTTGGGGGTATCTAATCGTGACTTTTTTCAAAACAAATCAACACCTAAACGCTTTCTTTCTTCTCCTCATCTTGCTCCGCTACTTCAAGCTCATCATCGCTGTTATTCGACATTCTCCTCACATCTCTCAAGTACAGACCCAAAAACGTCAAACAAACACAAATTCCCAAAACCGCCAATCCAATACCCATGTAAAAGGCGGCATGGTACCCCTTCAACAGGTCTGCCTTGGTCTCCCCGCCATTGTTCAAATGCACTTCAACAGTCCCGGCATACGCCACACCCAAAGAAATACCATAGTTGACCACGGTATTGACCAACGACGCGGCAATTCCCTGATGCTTTCTTGATACGGCATTAGACATGATCAAGGTGGCGGCAGGGAAAGACATATCCATTCCAAAAGGAATGATCAGCATCGAAACAAAGATTTGTCCCCAGTAGATCTGGTTCATGTCGGCGGTTGCAACAAGGGTTGTTCCCGTGGTAAAAGCAATCAGGGCAATCAACATGACGACGGGTGGTGGCATTTTGAATGTCCCGAGACAAATACCCGTGACAATCGCTGCGATTAACCCGGCTGGGGCTACGGGGAGGAAGTATAACACAGTCGTCATAGGACTTAATCCACGGATATTCTGTAAGATCTGTACAGTGTATAATGACCATACACCAAAGGTACCCCATCCAAACATCAATGCAGCAAGAACGAAAAGGACATCCCGATTGGTAAGAACGTCAAGTGGCACCAAAGGATTCGTAGACACGTGCATCTCGATATAGACAAATCCAATGAACATGACGGCACCAATAATCAACGGAGCAATAACCTCGGCTGTCTGCCAGCCTACAATGGGCGCTTGATTCCAGGCAAAGTTGAACAGAATAAGTGCAGTAATGCCGACGAAAGCACCGAGAAGGTCCAGTTCGGCGACCATGTTTTGGCGGGTAATATGGTGACCGGGGTGATCACGGGGAAGAACAAAGTAGGCTACAACAGTGATGAACGCAAGGGCGATTGCCATGCTGTAGTATGTCCATTCCCAGGTAGCAACCTCGTTGAACATACCTGCAAAGAGAGCGCCAGCCATAGCACCAGTTGGTGCAGAACCACCAAAGAGAGCAAAAGACATGGCCTTACGCTTATCATCGGGTGGGTAGGCTGAGCCGAGAAGGGCCAGGGCATTGGGAAGACAGATAGCTGGGCCGATACCTTGGAGGACACGGCAAAAGACGAAGAACTCAAAAGTGGAATAGGATGCTACACCGGCTAGTAATGACCAAAACGAGAACCAAACCAAGCCAATAAGAACCATACGGGCATGTCCAAAAACATCGCCGAGACGACCGGAGAACATAATGAAGGTGCCAACGGTAAGTGAGAAGCCGGCGACCAACCAAGCTAGGTTCCCAGCGTGGGCTACATGGAAGGAGTTGCCGATGGGGGTAAGTTGGATTAAAGTATCCATGAAGGCGGCTTGAGTGCAGAACTGGGTGAGACAGCAGACGGCGACGAAGAGGAATGTGCGAGGACGCGACATTGTTTCGATGGGCCAGATGGAATTTGAGGTTTGAGTTCGGTGGAGAGCCGAGTCTATTGAGTTGGGTGCTGCTGTGCTAGAGGATGATGATGGCGGGGAAGATTGAGCCGCTGGGGCTATTTCGGGTTTTTCTGGTGAAGACATTGTGAGGGTGTAAATGGAGATGGAGGTGAATGAATAGGTATAGAGAGACTTAGATGTCTAAGTAGATGAGAGAATAACTCAGGATGGATAAGATATAAGGATGAAATAGATATATACAAATAAACCGGTTCTTCCAGACAAAACAAGAGTGAGAGTTAATCGTAACTACCTATGTAGTCATACATCACGAACATAGAAAGAGGTATTAACAATGGGGGAGAAGACACTTTATATATCACATTCCCACAAGCGTCTATGATTTTTTTTCCTTCTTGGCATGCGTCGGAAGATGGATCCGGGATTAGTGCATTCAGAGGGCATATTGGTAGGAAGAAGGATGACGGGGGTTTTGATTCTTTGAAGGCGGGCGGATGGCCAAGCGAAGCGTGCTATATTTTTCCCGGTACGAGCGTGGAGGTAACGAACCATATCAGCCGTGGGGGTGTAATTTGCAAGCTGGGAGATGATGTTTTTAACATGTGGTTGTGGTTTTGTGGATGTCGGTATGTAAATCTATGTAGACATATGTATGTTGTGTTTTGAATGGCGACACAGGTTTGACGTTGGCGTGGCGTTTTTACTTGTGGGTACAATCCATAGAAAACATCTAATAGGTGTTGGGGTTCTATAGACTACTTGCGGCAGTTGCTCAATACTTCCATTATGCACGGACCTTGGTAATAGCAGGGGGTTAGCTTTGTCAGATCTGACTTGTTATTAGTCGTCGATTTGCTTACTCACCATTCTTGCTAAGCAACTTGAATACAGTGTTTCGCCATTTCAAACAACCCGCAATACATACATACAGATATGTGTACATTATCAAAACTACCCCGCTAGAAAACCAAATGCTTGGTGGCCCCTGCAAAATAAACCTCCTCGCCCTTCAAATGTCACATATCACCATCCCGCTCCGAAAAGACCTGTGGACCCGTCGGAAGTATAAAATCGAATAACCCTAGTATAGGGTTACTCACCGACACGGATGCATCGGGAACTAACAGGCGGTAATATTGCCGTGTTTGGGTCGGGGGTCAACATTGCATATGTATGCAAGGTAAGAATATCTGTAGGTAACCGTGATGTGATGTGACAAGCGGAGTTTGGCTTAGAAATCGGGTGTTTGAAAAGGACGGGTTCGGGGATAGAGAGCCGATTACGATGTGATAGTTGTTGGTACAGGTGTCCTGGCGATGCAAGGAGGTGTTTGTTGGATGTGGATGATGATTTATGACCGGTGAAAAGCGATGTAGGTTCAGCTGTTTCGTGTTGATATTGGGACATGGTACTTTTTTCTGGGTGGTTGTCGATATGTACATCCATACATATATACGTAGTCATAAGCGCCTTGCTTATATCCACGGGACGGAAGAAACCACTCCGCGCGTCTATATCAGGGAATTAACCAAACAAGTTATCAATCTAGATATCAATCCAACTTCTCATAAGCAAATCCACGAATCTGTCACATCTGAGCCTCATCAGCCGATGACGCTTTCTAGTCTTACATACAACCCACCCTTCCCGAATCCATCATCCATACCATATCACCAACTAGAGTTTCACATGTCACAGTCCACGACACCTTCTCACTCTCTTTCTCTCCGTCGCTTCACTCCTCCCGATATCTCTTCCTTCCCGTGTAACTTGACATCCTCGTTAGCTATCCCCTTACCAGTCCATTCCCGATACTACCCTCTTCGGGACTCTCCGATATTAGACATTATGTCAGTCATGGTCGTACGTAGGGTTTCAAGACCCCGATCTAGTCATCAAGGGTTATCCATTACCAAGACCCTAATTCATAATTTTATGCATAGTTGGCACAGACCGGTTGAAGCTGTCATACGTCGGAGATTTTCTTCCTACTGGTGATGAGGGGGGCTTCATGTGGATAAGAAAGGTGGCGAAGGGACGGAGTTAATGGTAATTGTTATTGGTATGATCTAGGTTGAGGTTATTAACTTATATTGTTTCATAAACGATAATGGTGGGCTATACATTTTGTATTCAGACAAGCAAACTCGTTATTAACATAGGAAAATGAAACATGAAAACTGCATGGCAACTTTCACATGCCATGCCATCTCCAATAACCAGTTTCTTTTTTGTTATCGGGCCTTCCTTGTCCATGTCATAGATGTAACCCCCTCATTCGTTAATCGTCCCTCTAATCGGCTGGTATGCGGAAATCTATCACGTATTAAGTAGCCATCTACATGGGATCGACAATTTCAATGATCGTCAAGATACATACAACGAAGGAATCCAAGTCTTCGAACCAGTTGTTACTTGTCCTTCTAGAATGAGAGTGATGTCTTGGCTGAATGACTTGCCAAGACCATACAGTCGGGTTTTCAGATATTCACATAGACATGGCCATATAAGTCAGGTTACGAAGCTAGAAAACCCTCCGACTGATGAAATCTATGACCTTGACGACGCTCACCGCCACAGTGGCTGGTTGATAGATGGGTGGCATCGTGGGTGGGTGGCATAAGTGGCTGCCCGTTCACGTGTGCATACATACATATGTACACATGCTTGAGCGGCAAGTTAGCGCACGGAAAAAGCGGATATAGACAGATACAGAGGCCACCCATGTATTTCAATTGTTAAAAATCTTACTCTCCAGTCTTCAAAACCCACTTCATCGCGAACTATTTCTACAATCATTAGATTCTTCATCACTATATATAATCCACTAACACCGTATCCACCCCGCTAATCCGCCGTCCCCGGTAATTCGCAAGTTCACGAAATCGGCATATCCCGAACCATGTTCGACTCTCTAAAGTAGCCGAATCCGAAACTTATAACCCCGAAGGACAAAAAGACTCGGAGAATAAATCATTTTCTAGTCTATCTGATCCCAGACTGTCTGGTCTCCAGCCGAATATCACCACCACCACCTTAGAAACCTTTGATTTTGGCCCGTTCTAGACCTCGAATACGAGCCTTACTTCCTCTATATTCTCTATTCTCAACTCTCGTTTGGTTTTTTTTTTCTATCTATCCATCTATCTATCTACAATCTAAATCTCGCTCTTGCTAGTTCACCATATCCACCACCAATACGTCAAACAAAAAACCAGGTTAGGCTAGTCTAGCCGGGATTCCTTAGCGAGTCGGGTAGATTCCTGGTTCCTGGTAGACCAGATTTGGAATCTGTTTTGGGAAATTCTTCCATTTTGGGACGAAGGGTCCACTTGGAGATGAATAGGTGAACCTGTTTGTCGGTGTTGGTGCGAATTAGTCTATACGATCTTGTGGGTTATTTGTATAGATTGAGATGGACGAGTATCGTGATATGTACTGTGGTTTTGTCTGCTTTCTTTCTTTATATCCTGTGTAATTAACAGACACAGCGATAGAAGACGACCATGCAAGGCTCATGTGAATCTTATTCCATACAACAACGTTTTCAATACTCAGCCCTACAAATGTACCCTCGTATCGCCACATCGCATCGAATCTTGTATTTAAACTATCATCGCTCCACTACGATTATACCGGCACTTCTCGGCCTCTTTGCCGCCATCACGGGCCACTTGTTTTCTCACCAATCCTATCGAAATATGACTTCCGGGGGCCCTACCTCTCTATCCTGTCTGAAAACATATCAGTAGTTGACGTCTCCTTCCGGCCAACTCCGACAATCCAGTTCTACTTGCTAGATTCCAAATGTATGTCAAGTGGCCTGCTCGTTACTTTTGATCTATGCTGTGTTACGTTTTGTGATTGGGGTCCACTTTTGGCGGGAGGATGAAGGGATGAATGAGATAGATATAGATAGAGGGGTTCGCTTGCCTTGTTTGTCTTGATCTATCACTTTATCTTTTGTCTTTGTTTTTCATTTTCACCGCGGACCTATATACATACATATCCACATATGTACCAAAGTCATCATATCATCACCATACCATAGCCTAAGCCATGCTGATCAAACACGACTAACCGCGCCCATCACAACACATCAACACAGCCACGGAATCATCTTCAAATCAACCCATAAGACTCCACTCTATAAAAGCCATAATATCATCGTCCATCCCACATTCCCGTCATTTCCGTCTTATCCTTTCTTCCTTCATTCCAATATTCAATACCCCCCCTCAAAATACGGCAAACACACTCCTCTTAACATCCGAATCTACAGCACAGACATCAACCCGTCAAAGCAACCAACCCACCAAATTTGCCCAACTCAGCTACAGGGTACGCATCCACACTCGCCCCAGTTAACTCTAGCACACCAAACCAAAGAAAAGCGTCACACGTTTGCCAGAAGTGCTGGAACTTGCCGGCGAAGGAACACCGCGACGTTCTTGCGACAAGCGAGGAGTTCAGAGAAAGGAGAGGAGAGATAACAGGAGACACACAGAGAAAGAAGGTCGTATTATATACTTATAGCTTGGTCTGTCCTTCAAAGTCCCGTCGGTTCTAAGCGAACTTTGTTACTCTTTGTCACTGATAGAGGTCGGTTGCGGCTGACAGCTGAGTTTATTCCCTCCATCCATCCTTCTATTTGTCCCCCAAAGGGATCACATACTTTTGGTTATTTCCTGTAGCACCTTTGTCGGGCATTTCATTTTCTCTTCTCTTCTTCTTCTTCTTCAACAAGAACCCGCGTCACTATACATTCTCACGCGTCACTTATCAATCAACTACCAACAAAAATGATGTCACCAGTCGTCTCGCATACAACAAGCCGACACCCAGTCTGCCGATCGCCCAATGCAACTTGATTTCTTTTACTTTCTTTTCAATCTTTCATACGCCCCGTCACCATAGGCCCATGCTTTCATCCTCGCTCGGCCACTTTTGTCTGGGCTCTCGGTATCTGTAAACCTACCCATCTATATGACCAGACTGTGTCTCGGACTTATAGCATTATATTTGCTTATATTTGCTATGATGGCGGGGCGGAATGGAGGGATGACTACTTTGTTTGTAAGGTCACCAGGCTGGCAAGGTGGTTTGATGAAATCCGGGTTGTTTCCGTCTATGTATATATCGCCACATATACACCCACATTAACTGACTCCATTCTCTTCGCGTCATTTCACCATTTCATCATTTTGTCTTTATACTTCTGTCTTTATACTTATTCATAACACGTCTCATATCACTTCATTCTAGAAGCCACTGATCTTCAAGCTTCTTATTCTCCTTCGCCCCAAAAGCCGCCATCGTCTCAAATCCCCAATTAGGTCGCCACAGACATGAAACAAGCAACCCATGGTTTCAAGATTCCATTCTATCAGTCTTAAGTGGCTTTGCGAAGATCCACCATGTTAGTCGACGATGGAAACGGTCCGTTTATTTTTGACGCCGAGAGAGGGCATATATTACCTTCCCGATCCCCGGTTTGAAATCGATATATTCATCCTAACCACGGTTCTTATTGCAATTTACTGTCTCGGATCGCTTTCTTCGCATACTACCCCTTATTTTGTCATTACATTACTAGTACATTACTGGTCACGCTTACAAAATTTACACGTCCATAACCAAGGACGACAACAACGACAACACACTTTATATGCAGCTTTCGCCACTTTCCAAACTACATTTACAGTGACGCCGTCGTGTCGTCGATAACCCCCAAGGTCTCATAGTGTGTTTTTTGGTCACACAAACTAAAATCTCCGACGCCAACTAAATTCTCCGTTACAAACAATCGGAAATCCAATCTAGTGTGTGACGCGAATCGGTATGAATGGTAAGTATAAAATATCATTATGATGAAAACACTATATATGCTAATAAGGAAAAACAGATGACCAAGCCGACAAGAAAATCAAAAGCTCATTGAGAGCAACCCATCATAATGTTTGGATTCCACAGGAACCCATTTTCTTTACCACCAATATGGCGGAAAGAGATACATACATGAGAAATGCAATTTCCCGGGGTATACGAAGCCGGCACGTATACATGGGACATTCCACTCTTCGACAAAAACAATTACGACACAACAACTTTAACTAGAAGGTGGTGGTTGTTGCAAATGATGCGCAGGCCGTTCAATCAACCCTTCAATACCAACACGCCCTCCATTACGATCATCTTTCATCCATTGACCTTCCAACGGATCCATTATCGCCTGGCCCATGGAAACCACGTCCGTCTGACCCATAGATGACGGCTGACCCCGGATTGGAGGCAACTGGTGGTAGCTAGTGCCCATTTGGTTCTGCTGTTGCTGACCCTGCTGCTGACTCTGTGATGTCTGGTCTTGAACGACATGCATGGGCATCTGGGGGACATTTTGAGCAGGAGACATAAGCGTTTGCTGGTTACGAGGCTCCGTGGATATATCCGTCCGTGGGGTATGGAAAGCAGCTGGACCCATGGTATACTCGGGACGACTAGGTGACGCGGCATACGTGGAGAGTCCAGGGCTGATACCCGGAGACGGTCCGGGCCCCATTTGGCCGGGGTTTACATGGTTCGTTAATTGGCGCACAGCACCAAAGGCTGCATCTCCATATGGTCTGGCCAAGTCAAAAGTTGACGAGGCGGGGGCAGACTGAATATATGGAGTCTGTTGGACAGATGAAGGCGTCGTGGCGGACGAAGGAGGACCCTGTGGCGAGTAACGAACTTGGTTATAACTGGCACTGAGACTCACGGCAGGAGATGAATACGAAGAGAAGCGACTCGGGAGAAGCAAATGGAGAACGACAAAGAAGACAGAATCCTGGTTGACAAGACCAATACGGACGTCAAAGGTTCTGAGTTGACCATCAGGTGACTGGAATGTCCAGCGGTCCCGACGATCCAAGGCGAACCGAGACAAGTCTTCAGAGGAGAATCCAAAGTTAAGAGCCAAACTATCCAGCTGGTTGTTTGTGAGAATTGGAGGGAGGTGGCCGGGATGGTCACGTTCCTGCTCCCTACGCAAATCAAGGTTAAGAGCCCTGATTTTTTCCCGGTCGGCCATACAGACGATATCCGTCAGCTTCATGGGATATGCCGGCGAAGAAGGTGGCAATGCCAATGCATCATGGAAGGGAGTCGATGCCTTTACAATGGCGAGATCTGCAAGATGCAAATAAGCTACGGGCTCCGGTGGTGTGGCAGTCATGGCTGACGACATGCCGGTAGCCGGGTGGCTATTCGTGGAGATTGTCAAAACTGGCGTGTTGGTAGAGCCATATCCGCTCGAGTCCGACACAGACGAGCGATCGGGGAACCTAGATTGGAGCGAGGAGTCGCTAGGGTTTTGCTTTAGAACTTGGAACGCGGGAAGAGGGGGAAGATGGCGGAAGCCGTGAGAAGAGCCAGATCCGGGGGGTCTATTATTCCTGGGCTTTCCGGGGAGGTGGGGTTGGATTATGGGTTTATAGGCATACCCTGAATGGTGGGACTGATACGAACTCGGTCCGGCTGAGTGTCTCATGCTGGTCACGGAGGAAGAGGAAGGCGCGCCGCTAAGGGAATCGGGAGTTGATGCGGGGGCGGAAGTTGGTGACGCGGTGGGCTGGAGGGCCGGGGTTTGTTGTTGTTGAGTGGCTGTTGTGGCGGTGGAAGAGGTTGAGGAGAATCGGGGATCGAATCTGTTTTCGCGATCATCACGGAGACGTGGACGGCCACGCTTTTTATGTTGGACGTCGATGCAGCAATCTTCTTTGCCGTTCATGATACAACGAGTGCAAGGACGGTGAGCTGTCAAGAGAGGAAGAGGTTATGGTTAGTTTGGTGCTCAGAGGCGACTCGACTGGTGACTCGACTTGGAATGGTTGTTTTATATGCTGTTTGTGCTGTTTGTTGTCTTACCATCACATCTATGGACGAGGATATTGCGGTTAGTTTGGGAGACCCTTGGACGACGTTGGCTTTAACTTCTGACATACCTTAGATGAGCCTTTTTACAAGGCACACAAGCCGATGCGACATGACCCTTTGCCTTGCGACTTGGCTTCGGCGATCCATAACCGCCCATATCCAAAGACCCCGGAACTGTGGCAGCTCGAACTGGCATGCCATAAATGGGATGCATAGGCGCTCCCATATGCGATGCCATACCCCCAGACGAATGGCCATACTGATGCGACGGAAGCATGGCAGCTGGATGCGGAACATATGGCTGATAAGCATCAGGCCGGGTATAAAATGCCATACGGTCAAAGTCAGTTTGGGCATGATATTGCGACATAGCGGGCTGATGGAGGGGCATGGAGGCAAGCTGAGAATGTTGATGAGCGCGAAGATCGTCGTGGGATGCGTGTGGATGAGGAAGAGAATGCGTATGTTGGTGTGGGTGATGCGGGTGATGAAGCATAGGTGGAGCCGACGTTGATGGAGCAGGAGCGTGTGGGTGAGCGGGCCGGTAAAGATCTTCGGGGCGCTGCGGATTCATGGGAATTGGGGCGGAACCGGGGTAGAAAGACCCTGGGTAGTGGGATGCTGAAGTGGCGGCTGTGGCGGGATGCATGCTGGATGAGCCGGCGTGCGAAGTTGGTGGAGCCGACATGAGGAGAGAAACGGACCGAAACTAACAGGAGTGGGAGCGGGAACGGGACCGAAACGGCAAGTGGTGGTGGGGTCAAACTTTGAGGTGGGGGAACTGGGTGGTATTTGTCGTTTGGTCAGTCGGCCGGGGAGACTGGAGCGGTGAAGAATGGAGGAAGATAGTTGCGGTTGTGGGATGAAGCTGGATATGAAGATGTGCTGCAGGCGATGCTGTGCATGTGGCTGGCGACAAAGTGGGTATGCAAATGCAATGCAGGCTCACAAGCTCACCAGATGCTCTAACTGACTGGACTGGATATCAAAAAGGAAGGACAAGTCGAGCCGAGCCGAGGCAGGTCTGATTCGATTGTGGTTTGGCTGACTGTCTTTGGGGAGCTGGCACAAGCGAGACAGAGCGAGTGATCGACCGACTAGACGAACGTTGACGGGATGGAACCTGAGATTTTGGAAGGCAAAACGAAGAAAGAGAATGGAAGGAATCAAGGGAATGGAATATGAGGAAGGAAAAGAATGAAGGAAGAAAGGAAGCCTCGTTTTTTTGGTTGTCCCTTGGTGGTATCTTTCTTGCTCTCTCTCTGATGTTGACTTGACAACATTCAATTTTTCGGGGTTTTTTTATTCGTCTTGTCGAGCCAAAGGTTGGATCTAGTTGGGTATTGGCGCTGGCCGTTGTCGTTATTTTTCCCTTCTTCGGTGGCCGCTGTGTCTCGGCTAGGCGGGAGGGGGGTGGTCTTTAAGAAGATGGCACGACACGAGATGTGTTGTGGGCTGGCTGACGGGCGGCGGGTTCACTTGTTGCAGGTAGCGCAGACGAGGCGAGTTGACAAGGGCTGTGGCCGCTTTTGTTGCTATTGCTGCTTGTGGTGATTGTGTGTCTGGGTGTCTGGAAAGACAAGGAGGGGTGGTGAATTTGAGTGGGTTTTTTTCTGGCAGGATATAGGATGGTGGATATACCATTCAGTTTGGTGGACATATGGCGGGGTTGTGGGAATATGTATGCAGGTTGGGTTGACGCTGGCTCTGACGAAATGAGGGGGGGCACTCGATTCGATTGGCGATTTTGAGTGAGTGGGGATGGGGATTGGCGGTTGTTTTGTATCTTGGAATTGTATGGACGAATGATGTCGTGGGGCATGTACACATACAAGTATCTTCTCTCGAGGGGAAAACAAAGCCAAGCAGAAAGAAAGAAAGCAAGCAAGCAAGAAACAGGGATTTGGGGGTTGTCCTATTGTGAAGGGGAGGGGTGTGCAGAACAGAGCGAGTTTGTGAGTGAGCGTACATGAGTGTGTGTGTGTGTGATTCTGCTTTTTTTGGATTCGTCGTTTGGGTGGGGTGTGTTTCGAAGTTTGGACAAGCGCGGGTTTATATGGGATGCGATGGGATGGTGGGGATTAACGAAGTAAGTAAAAAAAGAAAAAGAAAAAAAAAGATTATTAAAAACAAGAATAAAAGACAACAAAAAAAACAGTATTTAAAGAAAAGAAGAAGAAGAAGGCGGCAGCGGCAGACGGAAGAGAGAACGAGGGGTGGTGTGTGGGACAGACTTAGCTGAGTTACTGAACTGACGGGATCGTGGTTTTTGGATGTGTGTTGGTGAGAATCGGGATGATCCGAGATTTTGGCAGAATGAAGTAATTACGAAAACGAGAGAGAGGATACAGATCTCGAGGAATTCGTCGATGAAGGGAAACTACTCACGTAACAATCATTTAGGAAGAGTACATATGTACACACATACACTATTTGGTACAAGTGTATGTTATGTATATGGAGAAGAACTACTTACTTACTTGCACACATATGAATCTACAAGCGAAAAAGCATTCCACGCACGCACGAACGCACGGAATCCGAAGGGTAAGAACCAACAAACCAGTCCAGGTAACCGAAGTAAGTAGCACCGGATCGGTGGGACAAGAAACCAACGACGCTCGCGAATCAACCTGGTTTTTAACTAGTCAAAGTTAAGCAAGTTGAGCCAAGCCAATGATTCCAGCTAGTTTTTTTCCTTTCTTCCTCGATGCCCGTCGATATGCCTACCCTACCTGGTTTTCCTCCCATTCTAGTATCTCCCCGATCATCCCGACCGACTGCTTATCCGACACACAGGCGCTTTTTTTTGCACTTGGAGGGGGATGGGGGGCTTTTTTTTTCATCATGGACATGTGTGGATTCAGGTGTATTCCTACCAGATCATGACATGGACTACGGAAGCGGCGGATCCGGAATGCGTTGAGATGGGCGAGTTATGATGTGGTGGATGGTCTATTTGCTGGGCTGGATGGTTGGTACGGGTTAGACAAAGGTGGGGATGCACGGGCAGGGTTGGAACAATGACGATTGATGTGTGAGATGGGCGAGGGGCAGGCGGGCGGG
>JMSH01000004.1:290563-358980 GCA_000712465.1 Huntiella moniliformis | reverse complement strand
TAGGGAGGGGGGTGTGTATCGGTTGATATGTTATAGGGAGTGTGTATTGTATCGTAGGGTGTATTGGTGAGTCTTTTTTTTTACTTCTCTTTGGCTGGTTCTTGTTCGACTGGTTGGTTGGTTTCCTGATGATGGACGTGAACTGTAGAGAATCAAGGAGAACGGACGGTGTTTGGGATGGGCCGGGAGTGGATGGATGTGTTGGTTCCGTGCATTGTGAACGGACTTGAGACGACGATGAGGAGCGCGGGCGGGCTGGGCAGGGCAGGGCACATACGTATATTCGTGGTTGTATTCTATGAATGGCCATGGGGAGACAACAAGGACGACAAGGACAAGTGACGCTTAAGACTGCTATCTACATATGGATTTTCTTTTTTTACTTGGACTCTATGACTGGCCACGACGATGTTGTGGTAGACTAGGAAAGGGAAGGCCAAGCACGAACTGAACTGAACAGATCATATCTAAGTCCAAGTGTAATGATTCCGGGCAAATTTACTTGCTTTATATTCTATGTATGCACGTAGATAATGAGTCGAGGACAAGTAAACCCGGCTTAGTCTCTAGTTTTATACGCCCATCGGCACTCATTCTCGGGAGGTACACATACTACCTAACAACACATGTTACTTCTCCTTCTCACTAGTCCCCACATGGCGGGTTCTCCACCTACCACTTCAAAGGAAGAGGCTTGCAAGTAGTAAGTGGTAGGGCATTTTTTTTTCCTTCTTCCTTGGTCTTTGGCTTACTTAGTACGGTTAGTCTTATCGGTGGTTATGTCATGAATGAATTACTGGTAGAAGGTAAAACAAGCAAGCATGTGTCTTGGTTGTCAGTTTTTTGACAGACATTGTCGTTTACTGTTTTCTGGATAGGGTGGTTTTCTGATAGGGACTAGTGTATATTGTGTAGAGTTCCAGTTCCAGTTCCATGTGATATGTATGATACATGATGCATTATAGAAAAGAAGCATGTATTAGTGATGTTCGTTGTCAGTTTTAACTTTCCCAATCTATGCAAATCACCCTTCATTTTCTCCCTTCCCATCCACCAGTTCACAATCTTTTTTCCTTATTTCCTTTTCCTTTTTCCCTTAACTGACTTGTTCTATCCTTCTTCCCATCTTCATTATCCCGCGCCCTGCAAAGTTCCTTCTAGGGCCATTTTAGAAGCCCGCTAGACAGGGGAAAATGAAGGTAACGTGGTTCCGGGCTAAATGGGTGGGCTTTTTCCGGGCCATATGGTTTTTTTTTTTTTTATTCTTGGGGTGAAGGGGGGCGTGGGAATTCTTGCGGAGGTCGTAGCTAGTGTAGCTACATAAGCTAAGTTGACTAGCCAGACAGACAGGAGAAAGACGGAGCACCGGAAAAAAGATGATCCCGGTGTTTTGGAGGGGGGAGACTACCTACTACTGGGTCGGGGTGGTGGGGAGGTCTGTCTGGATTGAGTAGCTTAGCTTAGCTTCGGGGTAGTTTCTTAGATACAAACATACATAGCTTGATCTAGGGATTACTCATCGTAGAATTACATTAGACGTTCCGGCATGATTTTTCTTGCCTTTAGGTGGGTTGCTTGATTTGCGGGGTTTTGGAATCGGCATATAGATGGATAGACAAGCAAGCAAGCAAGCAAGTTAAGCATGGCTAACTAACGATATAAGCCATAAGTCTCCGGCTTCCCGGTCTATCTCATCCAGAAAATCTATCAATGTATGTAGCCCCTCCCGTCTATCGGAATATATCACATCCATCCAACTCAAACAAGCCCCTTCATCATCCTCCTATTCGCCGACATATCCACATTCCGGCACCGTTTCGGGACCTTTAAAGCTATACAGGTACTATATGGACATACGTATATACCTACATCATAGCATATAGACACATACATACAATCATCTTGAGTCGACTCACCTCTTCATGTACTCGCGGAGATGGTTACCCGAAAAAAAAAGGGCTCGCCCGTGGGTTTCGCCTCCATGTACAATGGGAGTTGCCTTGTCGATGCGGAGATGGGAGGGGGTTAGCTCGCATCGGGGAATTCTTTTGGTTGGGGTGGTTTTTTTCCTTCCTTCTCTTGCCTAGTTACTTGGAGGATTGGTGAATCGGCGTTTATACATGTGTGGAATCGAACCAATGTAGTGGCTAATTGATGATGTACATACATACATATGTACGTAGCTGTATAAGAAAAACAAACTAACTACGGTTGGTCTGTATGTGTACACTCCCGCATTGTTTCCTCAAATCGTAGTGTATCTATGTATGTATGTGTATCTGACCCAAGTGCTATCTAACCGAACAAACGGGATATATTCTAATCTGGTCCGCGTTCGTTACCCTGAATACCAACCTTCTTTCCTCAATTCCCTGTATATCTCCTGCCTGCCCTGTTAAACAACCCGTCATTTCTACACCGACAGACCCGCCGCAACCTGACCTGACCTGCCCAAACCAGCCGCGCCGTGTTACTTAATCGGGAAACCTACGAAATCCTATTGTATAGTACGTACATTGTATGTTTGGTGTGTACATACAAAACGTAACCACCTAGCCTTACAGCTTTTTGAATCCCATTTACATGTATGTAACATGTCAAAATGTCTTACTGCCCGACACGAGCTCGCCTATGCGGATGCCGTGTAGCTGGTGTTTTGGCGAGGTAAGAAAGATGATTAGAGACATGGAATAAGCAAGCTTTGTACCGACAAGAAGGAAAAAACCAAACACGTAGATACAATGCAACTATGGACGGAAGGGTTTTAGCTTTTTGGCTTTTCTTATGCGGAGTTGGGATGAGAGGCATGAATTAGATTGGTGAGACGGGCACGTGGCCGGTTAGGTTGGGATGGATGTTTTGAACTTGTGTGTAGTGTATTGCGGGAATTTTGTCTACATGATTATGTACGTATGTACGATAGATAGTCAGATAGATAGGTATCCTAGGAAATCTCTAATCATGTCTACATACATACAACATAAGAAAAATTCCGGGGATATGGAAACGCCATAAAGGCACACGACACACAGACGGGCGATCGTGAGATGCACGAGATACGACACATCGATTCCTCTTTCCCTTGTTAGTCTTGTCTTCTCCATTATATTCAATCCAGGTATATCTCACAAAGACATACAAACCAAGAAAAGTACACGCACAAGATAGACAGATACACTATGTCAACCTGAATAAAGTCAATCGGATATCGCTCGGTACTCGCCACGGCAAACCATAACCAACATATGTACAAATCCACAAGATACAATTCAACATCCCAAACCCTTCCCTATTCCGAGACGGCTTATTTCGGAAATTTATCGTGAGGGCTGAATCCAGCGGGTCGGTTGGATTTCCCAACTTGAGGTCCTTGCTTTTTGTATGTGTGTACCTTGCCACCTTCTTGTATTTTTTTTTCCGTTTCCCAGCCCTTTTTCTTAGAATCCCCTTGATATAGAAAGGAACCTATGTATGTAATGTATCTATGAAGAAAGCTCTACCGTACGATCTTGTAGACTTGCTTGTTTTCTGCGAGAGTTCCTGAATATACTTCCTATCAACTATCAACAAATTAACTACTTATGGTTGGTTGATTGGGTGGCACGTGGCTTTTGCGGGTTGGGATGGGCTTGAGACGGGGGGTGTTTTAGGTGCGGTTTTTATGGACTATGGATGCATTTGCTGTGGATTTCATCTTCTGTGGAAATGATTAGGACTGATTTAGCTTGGTTTATTCAATTGAGAATTGAATTTATCTGTCTACGCACGAAAACTTTTTCTATCTATAATATAGGTATATACACATATATCTCATGATATCAAGGTAATTATAGACGTATGTTATATATACACATTGTATCTATGTAAATCGTCGTTTACTCATCTCGTCTCGTCACACCCGAAGCTCATCCTTCACACGTGACAACCCATCATCTCTAACCACGTTCTCGTCGTCCGCCATCTCTCCATACCGGCCCGTCCAAGCGTCCATATAGCCATCATGTTTTATATATACCCTACCAACCAACCAACCATACCAAGACAATCCGAAGAATAGAAACCTTCCCACCAAAACCTGGGACGAACAAAATAATGCCTCTTACTGGCCCTTCAAAATATCCGCTCTACTGTGTCAGGTCCTCCATCACCCCGCCCCCCCTCTCCGGAACGATAGAACGTATCATCCTTTCCAGGGTCCCCCCCTCCCATCCAATTCTTAGTCCGTCCACCATGTCGATCCTCATGGGACGATATTCTGTACGTACAGACGCACGCATGTCGATATGTGCATATACATGTTTTAAGTCCCATCTATCGCCAAGTAAATCTCCCCAAAACTAACCTAGAAAAGAAAGAAAAGAAAGCCCTACCCCATTGGCACCACCGTGCTAACCAAAACTACCTATAATCCAATGGGAAATAGGAAAAAAAAAAAAAAGAAGCGGGCCTCCGGAGATATTCCATCGTCCTGTGGCGGAAAAGAGATCCCAGCCTATGGAAATCTCCGGGTTGTGTCCCCGACGGAGACCGGATCAAACGGCTCCTCAATATTCTTCCTTTCTATTCTATCACACTTTATCTTCAAATCCAATTATTTAGCAAAAGGAGAATTTCACTGGCCCCGTAGTCATGGTATCCACCCTCCCAATAGAACCAACAAGCAAGAAAAGAAAAACAAAAAAAAAAAGACCTTTCTCCTTCTTGCTATCCATCCATCCATCCATCCAACATCATCGGCTCCGTCGGAGAAATATCCTCATATGGTCTGGCCTTGAGATAGAGCCCAGTCCGTCAAACGCCTTTTTTTTTCCAATATCCCCTTATTTTCCATGCAAACTCCCCCTCCTCCAAAAAAGAAAAATCTCCGCTTCCCTTCGCTTCCCACAACCAACTGCCGTATCCGTCGTCAACCCAAGAGAGATCCATCAATCGGCTTAGAATCATCCATCCCTTGTTTTCTATACCGATGTCTACCGCCCGAGTGCCGGCCATAGGGTTAATTCGGGTTACTGAGAAATCTTGAGGCGAACTAACTATCATGCAGTCATATTTCACGGCCCAATAGTCTAGTTGGTTAGGACGTCGGATTCTGATTCCGTAAGCCCAGGTTCGAATCCTGGTTGGGCCTATCTTTTTTGGACATTACATGAATGTAAAGAGACAAGGAACGGATGAGTTATTGTAGATCATTATTGTCACGTAATACACATCTGATGTAACACGTCTGACTGATCCAGACATCCGGCTTCTGACGAAAAACACAACATAACCTACATACATACATGTACATACAAACACACATACATCGTCAGCAATCCTCTCGCTCGCTTCGCTTCCTAACCTAAAGTCGTGACGAAACCCCCTCAGCCTCCTTCGTAGCCCATCCTGATTCTGGCCAAACAACCCCCAACGCATCCCATACAGTCCTATTTCCAAGTTAGCAAATGCACATCAATACATCGAGACAACAAAACCCCCAAAGAACGCCACCCCCTCCACCTTCCACAAACCCAAAAACCAAGGAGACACACAAGAAAAAACAAAAAAAAACGACTACTACCCGCGTCCTTTTTTTCGTCTTTATTCTTGTAACACCCCACCAGTCAACACTCAAGTGCCGTCCCGTCCCAATCCCACGTAACACACCCCTCGACAAATCGCCAATCAAAGACACCAAAAAAACCCACCGCCCCGGCAAAACTTACTTGACAAACAAAATCTCCAGACCCTCCTTAACCTCGCCCGGTAACCCTCGCGTGTCACGGCGGTTCTGTTCCGGCAAAAGCACCTTTTTGACGCCCGCCCGGTGCGCCCCTATGAGTTTTTCCTTGATTCCGCCAACCGCTGTGACGCGCCCGCGCAGAGAGATTTCGCCCTGTTTGTGTAGTTATTGTGTTAGTCTTTTGAGAGCATGGCGGTTTGAGGTGACAATTCAAGTACGTACCGTCATCGCCAAGTCGGGCGGAACAGCCTTCCCTGAGAATAAAGAAATCATAGCTATGGCTTGTGCCACCCCGCTGCTAGGCCCGTCTTTCGGGATACTTCCCGCCGGACAATGAACATGTAGATCGCGCCCCTCCATAATGTCCTTTGACTTGTCCTTTGTCAACCCCAGCTTATAAGCATGTCCTTTCACCCAGCTAAGAGCAACTTCCACACTCTCCTTCAATACCTCACCAAGTTGACCTGTCAATTGTACATGGCCTTTACCCGGCATGTCAGCCACTTCAATGAAAAGGATACTTCCATGGCCACCTGTACTGTAAGCCACCAAGCCAGTGACAACACCTGCCCGACCTTCTGCCATGGCAATTTCCTCTTCGTAGCGTTCCGGCCCGAGAAGTCGCTCAATATCTGCGGGGACCAACTCGGCTTTGTAAGACTCGAGCTTATTGGAGTCCCTAGCATCAGCAAACTCGACTGCTTTCCCACGACAAACAGCTGCGATTTCTCGTTCAAGATTACGGACTCCGGCTTCCCGAGTATATCCTTCAATAACCTTGCTTACTGAGCCGTCACTCCAAATACACTGTGATTCTTGAAGACCGTTGTACCGGAGTTGCTTAGGGATTAAGTGACGAGTAGCAATATGTCTCTTCTCATGTGACGTGTATCCCGGAAGGTAAATCATTTCCATACGGTCAAGAAGTGGTGGCGGGATGCCATCCAGGTTATTGGCCGTTGCGATGAATAACACCTTACTAAGATCAATTGGAGTTCCAACATAGTGATCCGTAAAGGTATTATTCTGCTCAGGATCCAAAACCTCAAGCATAGCCGCTGATGGATCTCCCATGTTACTCGCCTGACCCAACTTGTCAATCTCATCAAGTAGAATCACGGGATTAGAAACCCCCACTTTCCGCAATCCCTGGACAATCACACCGGGCATACTCGCCACATACGTCCTTCTATGTCCACGAATCTCAGGTTCGTCACGGACGCCACCAAGAGAGATACGGTGGAATTTACGTCCCAAAGCTGTTGCTACTGACCGGGCGAGACTGGTCTTTCCTACTCCTGGTGGTCCCACAAGGAGCATAATAGGTGACTTATCAAGCATGCGCCGTCTCCGAAGAAGTTCCAATCTGGTAGTCAAAGCACCGGCGTTCTCAGGTTTGGCGGCGCCACCTGCATTTAAACTCTCAAGTTCCGTCTCAGCATGACGAATTTTGAGGTCCAAATCATGGTTAACTGTCTGTTTCAATCTAAGAATTGACAGATACTCAATCAACCGTCTCTTCACTCTTTCCAGCCCATAATGATCTTCATCCAGTTGCTTCCGGGCTCTCACCAAAGTATCCGGACCTAGAGTCTCTTCAGTAAACTTAGCCCATGGAATCTCAGATAAGGTATCCAACCAATTCATCATGTTTGCGTATTCCTGTCCACCGGGATGTGAGTTTCCAAGATGTCTGAGTTCCCGATCTACCAACTTTCGCGCATCAGGTGGTAACTCGGCGTTCAAAAGCTTCTTCTTTAGTTGGGCAATTTCAGAGTCATCTTCCTCCTCATCATCAGCAAGTTCCCGTACTCGCCCACCACCTTTCACAAGTGCCCCCGGTGGCAGAATCGTCACAATCTGGTTGTTCGGTTGACCCCCACTTTGTTTCCCCGGCTGGTCCAACCCAAATATACCCGTAGGAAACGCCGCCACGGCTGTAATCTTAATACTGCTTTTCAAATTTCCCACTTGTCTCTCCAATAACCCAGAAACAATCTTGATACGTGGCTTGACATCCAGTGCTGTCAGCACCAATATCCTCTCTTCATATGACGACTCCACAATATTAGCCATAAAGTCGGCGAAGTGGCCACACTCGTCAATCTGTCGCTTCGCAATGAAAATCTCTAGTCTCTGCGCAAGAAGTGGCGGCAGCCCAGACTTCGTATCGGATGTCGGAAGCAGCGCCGACACGCGCAAAAGCGCCACCAACTCGCGAGAAAGATGCTTAAGATGCTGAAATACCGCCTGAAGCTCCTTATCCTTGGGATTCACTAAGCCACAGCATTAGCATGTATTCCATTCTCCAGAACCCACAGACACACACCACCTGTCTGTCTGTCTGTCGTCTCATTCTCGCTTACCTTTATCCAACACCTCTTCATATTCGGTTGCCTCAAAGAACATGCGATCCTTGACTACCTTCTTGACTCGACATCTCTGCAGTCCTTCAACTCGCACAGCAAAGTCGCCCAAGCCTCTCCCGTCAATCCCTAGAACGCGAGCCGTCACGCCAACCGTCGCCAGATCGCTGCCCGAGATCTTAGTCACATTTACCTCACCGCCTCCCGCACCATCCTTCCCTTCCTTCTTAATGCCACCATGACTATTCCGACTAGATGCCAACACCGCCGGGAGGACGGGTACACAGGCGATAATCGACTCGATCTGGTCGCTAGAGCTTAGCGCTGACTCCTCTAACAACGCCGCTATCAACGCCGGGACATCGGGCCGCCTAGACGAGACTGGAATGCGTTGTAGGAGCGTCGGAAGGAGAACCGCGCCTCGGAGGAGCGGGATCACAGGGAGATTGTCGATTGGGCCCGTCATGGTTGTTACTGTGTGTGTGTTTTTTTTGGTTGGCTACTTGGCTTGGGTTCTCGTGCAGGGAGCGCTGGCCGGGTTGAAGGAGGAGGGGATGGGATTTTAGTCGAGGAGTTGCGAGTTCGAGACGAGATGCGTTCGCGACGTGGCCGTCAATTGGGTGTAAATTGGTACGGATGGATTCCTAATGACAGATACTAGAGCCGCAAATCAATCGATATATTAGAGTGTGCGGGGAGCCAACAAACGCACAGGAACACAAGGAAACAACTTGCGTCAGAATCGCGTACAAAAAGAAAAGAGAAAAGGAAAGCACAACGTTTCACGCTAGATATGTCGGCGACTGGGACGCGAAAAAAAAGATATGTACAAATCAATACTTTACAATCAACCTCCAAAGAACAAGAAAGAAAAGGAAACAGACTACAGAAACATCTCGAAAGCACAAGCTCGCCACTTTGCGCCCTGGCTCATAAACTCCGTTCGGCATTGCGATCGCATAAACAAATGGAGCACATGCTAACCTGTCGTTAGACCTGCAGCTCTCTCTACAGCCCTACCCCCTGTACTTTGCGCTAATACACCAAATCTTGTTCTCCATATTCAAGACACTCAAGCCTCGGCCTTGTTATATCAGCTGTCCATCTCCATGGAACCCTAACTCCAACTCGAACCCCTGTCACAACCGAGGGAATAACATGACTTCCGAACCCCACTTATAAACTGTTGTATAACCACATGACGGACGTCACTTCAAGGTGCATCCCGCGGCCGTCCGCCACCAACACACTTATCACAGCCTAATATGATGGTATGTATGCCTCTCAACGTCGTCAAAACCAAGTTAGTGGGCCTACCAAGCGGATAATGTGACGAGAGCCAGCAACGTCATGGCGCCAATCCATAGACGGGTCGCACCCAAGGACCGTTGACGGCGGCGAGCCATGGATGGTGGCACTGTTAGGCGGAGAGTGCCTGATAGCCCGACAGCTCGCTTCCAATGTGCACGGAGGGGTTGAGTGGGGTTTGGGCCGACGGGAGCTGCCTAAAGAAGTGCGGTGACGTCTTGCCGGTTCGTCAAAGTATCATAGGGAACGATGATGGACAAGAGGAAGCGGCGAGGTCACTAGACTTACATATGTATCAAAGTGTTAGACATGGTTCCCGTCACGTCTCAGAGGCTTCCTCCACGGCCAGCACATGGATATATATGTACCTACAACACACCCGTATCCCCTGCGTATTTCCGTATTAAGAGGCCATCTGGTTCCCTTCTCGCTGTCCCACTCGCTTCCCCAAACAACGGCAGTGTACTCATCCATGGCCCCCACCTATTTTTCGTTGTCCCCTCCCAGAGGCCCTCGTCCGGATCGACAGTCACTGCCGCCCAGTGCACGGCCGGCGGAACAAGTTGCTGCGCAGACGGGACCGAGAGTTAGGCTCGGCGATGAAGATCGACGGTTGGGTATGCTGCATAAGCTACATGTATCTTGGGATGTCGTCGGGTTTGTTCCCACGCGCTGGGGTGATGAGTCGGTGGGGACTTGGTTAGCTGGGTTGCTGGGGGCGAAAGGGGGGGAGTGTAGGAGTCGTTACTTGTTCGATTACCTGGATTTTTTGACGGAGGAATCCGCATGGCCGTGAATGGAAACGTTTGACTGGCTGAGTGGTAGATCGGGTCAGTCGGTCGGTCAGTCGGTCGGTCGGCTGGGTCTGATAAGTTGGCCTGGGTTTTTTCCTCGTATGTATGTATGGATGTATATTGATGGGTTGGTGGAGCGGGAAGAGAACCATGGCGTCATGTGTGGCACATGATCAAATCAGGCTGCACTTGCCAGCCAAAATCTCTCAAATCGTGGTTGTCTATGTATGTTTCGATGCAGAAGCGTACATAGCTCAGCCAGCCAACGCCATGAGAACCAAAGATTTTCTCTAGTCTAATAGATTATTAACGACACACCCCCAGAAAAAAACAAGCTTACTCTTCTCCGTTTCTCTAGAAACTCTCGTACTCACTAATCATTATCTGTCTTGATTCGATTCTCTTCTTTTGCTCGCCTTGTCTTTTCCTTTCTAGTCGGTCGCCCTCCATCCGGCTCCCCATTCCCCAATCAAGCATATATCTCCCGCTAGTCATGCAAGGTCCCCGCGCATCGGATAGCATAACTCTATAAGGCCTTAGACCCTGTCACTTATCCAGCCCAGTCCGTCAGCCCAGAGCCCCGCCGTCCAGGCACAAAAAACCAAGTGCAGAAGGCCAGAGGAAAGTTGTCTCCCACCTCGGCGCCACAATGAAACCCAACAATGCCAGGCCCAAACAGGCAAAAATAGAACAAATCTTTACATTACGGGCCTTCCTTCTTCTCCATCCAAACCCACTCCCACTTCCTCCTTTCACCGGCCATTATTGCCCCCGCAGCTCATTATTCTTAAGCGACCGTCCATCGCTGCCAGACTGCAGTGACACCAGAAAAAAAAGCCATCCCATGTGACACACCCCTAATACTTGACTTGTGCCGTTGCCTGCGATGTCCATCCGAACTGATCCCTAAACGGCAGTCTATGGCGAAACGCCACAAAGAAGCGCCACCTTTGATATGATTGGTTAAAAGGCACTTAAAGAGCGCCCAAGTGGGGCCACGCGCCACCCTTGGCTAAGAGGCGCGTTCCAAATGACAGGGCCAGACCAAGGCAGAACAGACGAGACGAGGTCTTGTGCTTTTTTTCTGGGGGATTGAGGGGCTGCATTTACAATTGGCTTCCATCATTGTTCTTCTTGCTTCTACATTGAATCCCACTGTTATCTTGAACAAAAACTGCCTCTTGTCACGAACCTCCTTCAATAACCCGCCCAACTCGAGTTCACGTGCGCCCCATCACGCCATCAACCACAACCCAACCATTATGTGTGAGTACCCGACCAGCCAAGTCCCTCGGCACACGCCCCCCTCCCCCTCCTCTGCTCCCCTCCATCCGGCAGCAGAAGCAAGCAAGCAAAAGAGAAAAAGGCGAGAGCCAGCACGCTTGAAAGAACCCCACTAACACCCCCCCGCAGCAGGATACGGCTACGGTGACGACAGCGGAGGCTTCGTCCAAGGAGGTTCGCAGCAGCAGACGCAGGGTGGCGACAAGGCAAGTCCATCCATCCATCCATTCCATTCCCAATCCCATCAACATCCACCATCCTCTTATCCATTCCGCATCATACAATCATTCAATTCAGCCCAGCCCAACCCGACTAACCACGGGCTCTCATCCTTTGCTTCCCTCGCTGTAGAACTACACACGCGACTCGGTCCGTCCAGCCACCATCAAGCAGATCCTCGCGGCCGACGAGGTAACCATCGGCCCCACCAGTGAATTCCGCATTGATGGTGAGGCCATTACCCAGGTGACCTTTGTAGCTCAAATCCGCAACTTCACTCCGCAAGCCACCACGGAAATGTTCCTTCTCGACGACGGCACGGGCGTAATCGACGCCAAAAAGTTTCTATCGAGCACCGAGAGCACCACGGATGAGTCGGATCCGTCCGGAGCCGGCACCAGCCAGTTTCAACTGCAGGATTGGGTCCGTGTATTCGGCCGTGTCAAGTCCTTCAGCGGCAAGCGCAGTGTCAACATCCACGTAGTCCGGCCCGTGGAAACTTACAACGAAGTCAACTACCATCTCCTGGAAGCCGCCATGGTCCATCTATACTTCCGCAAGCAGGCCGGTGGTGGCGGAGCTGGTCATACGGGTGGAGGCGGTGATAGCATGTTTGTCGACTCAGTTGGTGGGATGGATAGTATGTCCGGAGGTGGCAGTGGGGATATGGGTGGGAAACTGGCCAATATGTCGGCCGATGTACGTAAGGTGTGGAATGCGTTTATGACGATCCCGAAAAGTAACGAGGGCACAAGAATAGAGGTTGTGGCGGCAAAGGTGGGGCTGGGAGTAGAAGATGCCATGCAGGCGGCCATGGAGCTCAGTGCCATTGGTGCGCTGTACAACACAATGGATGAGCACACCTTTGACGTCATGTCTTACTAGAAATGACACGCCCCCCTTCCAAAAGAGACCGGTCGTGTGTTTTGTGTTAGACACATCGAGTGGTTTCTTACGTCTTTTTTGTCCATTGTTTCGCATGTCTTTTGATCTCAGGTACAAACACCTAAAGTAGTAATTATTTACAAGTAATCAGTCACAAGCACAAGCACAAGCACAATGGATCCAGAATGTAATATGGTTAAAGCATTATATTATCAAATTGATAATGCGAGACCAAGAGATCTCTTGTTAATATCCCAAAGATGGGCATAAATCAAATCAAAACAGTACTCTGCACAAAAGCAGCACAAAAAAATGTCTACCTAGACTCCAAGACTTAAAAAGAACAAGTCAAAATATGAAAAACAACCAAAAAGCAAGCCATCCTTTTCGCCCCCTTGCCAAATGACAAGACCCAGCAAGCACCCAACTTAACTAACCTAGTCCTCTAAATGACGGACTGGGTCGGCAAAACAAAAAAAAGCAAAAGAAAACAAACGAAATAAGAAAAATAAAAAGAAAAAAAGGAAAACGCCAGAGACTCATACAAGGTAATAAAGATGTGTAAAAGAGAAAAAGTGAAAAAAGGGGGTGAAATAGAAAACAGAAGAGATCTGACGCCCTGCATAAAACGGACGTGGTTTGTTTATTCGGAGTTGCCCCCGCTGGTTCCCTTGGCTTAAAAAACTAAACGTTTATGAGCCAAAAGGGATGTGTGTAATGTTGAAACATAAAAAGAAAAAAGTGGAAAAGAAAAGAGACGAAATAGCAATGCAAAACAATGCAGGACGGGACAAGGCCGTTGTAGAGACTGGGCCGGGAAATAAATGCGAAGAAGACCGTATGGACGCCGTGAAAACGAAAACAGAAACGGAGGAAACAAATATGCAAACCGAAACATCGATGACGGACGAAAAACAAGAGATTAGAAATGGAGAAGGATGTCGACTTATGATGACCGGTCATCCAGGATATCGGTTTGTGACTTTGATGAAGGACGAGACTCTTCTTCACTGAGAGACTCAACAGTGTCTGAGGAGTCATCACCGTTCAGGGTGGATGTGTCGGAACGGCTGGAAGTAGAAGAGCGAGGAGAAGATGGCGAGATGGTGACAGTGGCCATGGGAACGGCAACACCTTGAGACACAGGCTCACGTACCATGGCAGTCAGGTACGAACCGGAAGTGCCAAAGTAAATGTCCTCCTTGGGGACAAAGCCGAAACGCTTGTAATACTCAGTGTTAGACGGAGAAGAAGACTCCAGATACATGGGCTTCTGTTCCCGATCAGCCTGTATAGTAAGGTTAGTATGACTGTGTGACAGCTGACTCGACTCATGAAAAAGAGAATAACTTACCCGGGCCATCATGTCACGCAACAGACGAGACGCATACCCCTTGCACCGACCGGCAGGCTTGGTACCCAGGTAGATCAGGTAGTAGCAGTCGTTATCCCGTTCCCCCATAACCCGCAGCTTTGCGTCGTGCAGCGCCGGCAAAAGTTCCTTGTAGTACCGTCTGCGCCCCTCGCGGGACAGCTTCCACCGCAGCTTCCACAAACCACTCTTCAACGACGTCCACAGACCCTCGCACTCATCGCCCGGCCGCATCCACATGGCGATGCTCTCGTGGTCCGGTCCGATCGAGTATACTTGTCCGGACATGAGGTAGCAAGCCGAGATGTACGTCATAATGTCCACGTGTAGCTGCCAGAGCGCCTCGGGAGAAGAGTCCTTTGCGTCTGGCAGATCCACCAGGTAGCGGGACAGGTGGTCATCAGCAAAGGCGTGAGAAAGCGCCATGGCCACCTGCCGGTACTCACGACGGGGTACCTCACGGATGCCCGAGGCGAGAGACTCTGGGATAAGTGTTTGGCAGGAACGGTGTGACGAAGTGCGGGAAGGCGTGGGCTTGATGACGGGGAAGGAAACGTCTTCAACGACGGTTGAAGCTGCAGAAAGTTGGCGAGGCATGACTGGGCGGAGAGATTTGCGGGGAGCTGAAGCCTTAGGGAGCGGCGAAGAGCCGAGTGTAGGCTTTTCAAACATGGGAGGGACGGAAAGAGTGGAGGCGTTAAGTGGCTGGCAGCAAGACATGTTGGTGATATTATGTGATGGAATAGAATAATCGGGCTGAAATGGATATGTTAGCATGATGAAGTAGTGTACAGTATGCACAAGGCAAAGGAAAGATGTGATGATGATGACGATGAGATGTAAGAAGCCAAGGTGGGGAAGTGAAGACTCCGGACAGGCTCCTTTATAGATTTGCATCCGGTCCGTTCTCACATCGTGTTTATGGGAGGACAAACCAACGACAAGAGAGACAAGTAGACGACTAAAGACACACCCCTCCACCTTCAAAAAGCAATACACAAGTCAGAGCGCATTGTATTTGCGAACAAAGAGGCGTGTGGTGTGGGGCGTGGATGTTGGGGGAGTTTAAGGCCATTTTTGGCGAGGTGTAAAGAGCAAGTGAGGGGCAAGTCATAAGGGAGGGCCGCGAGTTTGTGATAGGTGAGAAAGGGATAAAGAACAAGACAGGTTTGAACAAGCCATCATCACGACAAAATCTTCTCCAAAACACACTACATGAACATGGTGCAAAAAAGAAAAAAGGGCGTGTAACTGCAGTGTGGAGAGAATCCACGCCAAAAGTGACATCACGAGGTCCAGACTGACGAGCCTTAGACAGCCGAAGGTTGAATGACGGCATGGACAGTGGCAGTGGCGTTCCGGGGTTTTGATCTCTGGAAGCGCAACCCAAAAGATATCGTAAATAGAGACGAATCATAGAGCACGGAACCAAGGGGTGCCGAGTATGACCATCGAGAACCCAAAATGCCAAGTGACAGCGCCGGTGCAACGCAAAACAAGAAGGAGAAAGCGAAGACGGCAACAAAAAAGTAGACGCAGAATCAAATCGATAAAATGCACATGTTGGCAGGTAAAAAGGACTCGCAACCGAACAAGCAAGCCAAGGAAGAAAAGACAGTGTGTGTAGGAATAAATCATCGAGCATGCTGCACGAACAGAGGACCCTGCAAGCCTAACGACCAGGCGAGCTCACGTTACAAAGCGCTCTTATGGAACGTGGACATAGTCAAGTAACAAGTGGTTGAGAATAGAAATTCTGACAAAATTCCTACAAGCCCAAACGCCACCCGTGGCCCGAAAACCCAACATGCGCATCACGGCGCCCCACCAAGTTACGTGCAGAACCGGGCAAAACGAAGTAGTGGCGGTGGATGCAGTATTAGACAAGATGTGGCGCATGACCGGTGGCGGTAAATTAGGCAGCGGACGGGTTATATCAAGATTACGGTGAACGGAATGGAAGGGCAGTCGGCAGAGCGGGCTTCGGGCCATACAGAAAGGCGTATTACCCAGCCGTTTTTGTTTCTTCTTTTTTCGTCCTGATGTTTTTCTTGTGGGTGGGGATTTCGTGGCGTTGGGCACAAATGGCTGGATGAGCGGGCAGCAAGGCGATTGGTAGGCAATTTGGAGAAGACAAGAATATGGTGATGGCCAGGAGAATATGAATGTATCGGTGAAAAAAGAGACCGAATTATTTGGAAGAGTTCCTTTCAGCCACGGGGAAAAGATGGCGGTCGGGCTCGGATCTTGCGATGTCTTGGTGGGAAAGTGGGGCCGTTTGAATATAGGATTTCCCGGCGATATGTAGATTCGCGGGTGATGGAGTGAGTTTGAAGTGGGCCTGATGTCTGGATTCTGACTTGATCCATTTTAGGAAACGGGCGACGTGTCTTGGATGTGGTGGTGGACATGACGAATGATTTCCGTGGGTCTGGGACTTGTTGGCGGGTTTTGGGGCTGAGAATAGGGCCACACCCCCTTCTCGATATAGGCGGTGTTGGCGGTTCTTGTGCGCTGACAAGTGATGATTGATATGTTTTGGCGATATGCAGGACGATGAATGGGGGAAAAGTAGCGAATGATGGTGCAGGAAACAAGGAAATGTGGATAGATTGGGAAAAATTGGACAGGATGAAAATGATATAAAAGTAACTTACTTGTTGGTAATGTCTTGGTTACTGAAACTTAATGGTTCGTTGGTTCAATGATCTGGATTCTAATGTGGTGTTAGTGGCGGTTGTTAATGTTGTGACTAACACTATTTAAAACAACAACCAATACACTTACACAGTTGAGAAATTCCCGGAATAGGATATGAGGCTCTTGTGATGGTTGTGTGGGGAGGCGAAAGTCTATTAAGCAGGCGCAAGTGTGGAATCCTGGTGTATATGTATGTTTATTGTGGGCTGGCGGAGTATTAAATCTATCAGGATGATGTATGATAGAGAAGTATCAAGAGAATAATGTAATAGTCTAATAGTCGGACAGTCGTAAAATAACAAAGCAAGTATAACAAACAAAGGAATGTGGCAATATCACTTGTTAGAGTAGATATGATGAAGAGTTGATGTGGAATATATGAAAAAGGATGTACAAGAGAGAACAGACACTTTGACGCCATCCAGAAAGACGGGGACGAAGGCAAGGCTATATACCCGCATCACGAGCACACATGAACCGACGTCTTTGTTCGTTTCCGTTCCTGTGCCTGTTGTGTGGCCGTGGCCCTTGTTCGACCCAGCGCAACGTCTTCCGTTGCCCGCCTTCCCTTCCACCACCACTCTGTGCCTCCTCTTACATTCGAGCGAGGCGTGCGTCCCAAGGGTCCTAACGGTAACCAAAATCCTGCCCCTCGTAACCCCCTGGTCACGCCAAACGGCATTCATTTTTAACACACACCCCCTTTTAAGTCAGGGAAGATGGAGGGTCCAAGGTTTTGGGTGTTGATATGACCATGTATCGTCATGGTGTTTGGCAAAAGAAAGTGAGTAGATCATTGTATTAGGATTTGGATATTTGAGTTTGGTAAAAATATGTAGAGTCATATAGTGTGTTGTGTATACATACAACCAGAAAGAAAGATACTAACAAGTGTACAATAGGTAACAATGAGAACCAAAATCATCCTCCTCAAAACACCCTGGTCACGCCAAACGGTATTCACTTTTACACACCCCCTTTTATGCCAAGATAGGTCAAGAGGGCTTGTCAACATATCCACTATATCTCGTCCCGTTTACCAAAAGTATATAAGTGGATCACCGTATTAAGTTGGGGTTCAACCAAGAACGAATCCACATATCCCAAGACAGATACTAACTACACTCACACAAATCAACGACTACCGGGCGAGAAACGAGTACAAAAGCAATGACCATAGGGGGTGAGTGGGGGGGAGAACAAAACCTTCAAATCAAAGGGTGTGTCTATATATTGACTATTTACATGGCCATGGAACGTCGAGGTTCTTTCATCAACCGAGGGAAAACGGACAGCCACGGCACTGGGCCGCGTTGGCGGTTGTTGGATGGGACTTTGAACGGATGGATAGTTTGTCTTGCAGATGAGACGAGGCGTCGCTGGGTTCACGGCGCGGCAGCGGGATCCATTGTCAGCCGCGGTAAAGGACCGTTGCAGTGCGGGAGGGAACAAAGGTTGTACCACCCAACGCGGTGTGTCCCCAAGTGTTTCTATCTATTTGGTACACTTTTTTTGTTGGTTTGTCCGTTCCGTCAGATTAGCCTGAATGCTTGGGTCTATCTGTGTATGTATCTAGTTTGTTCCATATTCGTCCATCAGCTCTTGGACGGGCAAGAAAAAAGTGTGGCTGTTCATCAATCAATCAAAGCAATGAACCCGAAAGTAAAGAGCCCAAAAAGAATTCCCAGAATCTTGGCCCCTCAAGCAAACCAAATCAGCTGGTTCCATACAAGCCCTCCCCTTTGACGTATGCATGTATCAATTGGAGGGAGATCCCCATAAAGATGACAGTGCGTCTTGTAGAAAGGCAAGGCTCTCGACAGGGTTTCTTTGCCCAAGACGACCCGGTACCATGGGATTTCAGGGTTTCTGGATGCTTGAGGCCTTGTCTATTGGGACAATTGGGACACGGGGAAGAGCGGATCAGACCAGGCAAATGGGTACCGCCTGGGCCAACGAAGCTGTTTTGAGACCGGGGTCTTATTGAAGGAGGAAATGGGGTATTGGGCGGGCGGGCGACTGGACGAGGGAAGTCAGCAGACGAGACTAGAAAAAAAAGGGAAACATTGGACATGGCTAATCAAAGCTTCTAGAGACGACCATACAGTCGGGACCGAAACAACACCCAACCCAATACATACACTAGCCTACAATGATGTGGAATAATATGTACATGACTTGATGACCTTGTAGTGAATCAGAAGCTTCTCCTCAACATAGCGGTAACTAACCGCCCGGTAAAAATGTGATTCTCCCGTAAACGAAGCGGAAATGCACAGTTACCAAGGCTAAGCAGCCAAACAAGTCATTTGACACCGTCAATCAATCCCACCAACCAACCTAATGAATCGATCAATCAATGTATGCATACCCGACAACATATAATCACAACACATAATCAGATTTCCCTTGTTCATTTAGCCTCGCCAAGGGTCATATATCGAACCCTAATCCTCGATCATTAAACCCATCAAGCCTAGTCACTTTTCCCCNCCCCCCCCCGCAAAATAGAGCAACCACCAACATTTTTAAACAGAACAAAATCAAAAAAAGGAATCACCTCAAACGACGCCCCGTCCATGTTCCTATCGGCGCCTCCATATACAAACAAGCCCACAACAGAAAAATCATTACAATTGCAACACATGGCGTTGGGGTTGTCGTGACGGTGGGAAACGGTGTGTCCTCCAACAAAAAGAAAAAGAAAAAATTATAATGCTTGTTTACTCTCATGTAGTGTCCATGGATGGTGATACCTTCCCGCCACCAACATAAAAGCAACTAACCAACAAAAGAAACAAAAAAAAGGCAAGTAAGCTAAAAAAGGTGTTGTTCCCCAAAACGGGCAGCTTAATTTCTATTTTCGGCCAGTTGCATCGATAGGGTTAGTTTTATAGTAGGAGGTTTAGAGGGTTATATTGATAGTTTCTTTTTGGGAAGAACCCCTGGAAGAAGAGAAGGAAAAAGGAAGGAAGCTTGTCTTTTTGATGGGTGACCGAGTTTCGGGGAGAGATGATCGATGCAGGCTATGAGGGCCGTGCCATGATGTACGGAAGTATATTATGCTATGTATTGTATATTGTAGTATACCGAAGGAATCCAAAGTACCCTAACAGATGAAAAAAAAAAAGAAAGTTGTGTATGAAAAAAAGTCAAAACAAAGAAGCAATCCACTACAAAAAGGAAGATCCTAAAAAGTATGCCGTCTGGTTGGGTCGGATCGGATTGGTGGTTGAATAGCCTTGTTTAATTTACGTGTAGACCGGGGCGTGCTTGTTGATGAGGCCGGTCAGGGGAAATTTGAATCGCTGGGCTGAGCTTTATCAGAGAGTAAAAAGACGAGACGACAGATGGGCAGACAGACAGACAGATTCCAGACGTATGTGGAAGTCGAACAACAAGAAGGAGGGCGTGGGTTGGGTTAGATTTAGGGAATGGTCAGGTGTAGTTTTTCTTTTTTCTTCCTCGTTGTTCACCGTCGGTGCCCGTGTGGAGTTGGTTTCGGTGAAGCCAAGACGGATATTGGCTTTTGGGACTATAGGTTATGTACATGATAATCTCTACTGCACATCCCATCTCTTTTTGGGGTTTATGTTGGGATACTAGGGATGAAGTAAGTGAACAAGTGAAGTGACGGTCCGGGAATAAAAAAAAGAACGGGTGGATGGATAGAAAGTACGGTTTCGTGACCTTCTGATGTATGTTAAACCATGGTTCACCAACGGCAGAATCCGGCGGTCTTTTCTTTTGTTCTTCTCATTATTGATGTAAGTTAGAAATCATCAACAATTTTTAAAAGAAGACTTGTTCTCTTCTTCCTTTTCCTTCGTGATGTGCGGACAGCATGGCTTGGGGCGATTTGAGGATCCTAGCGGGAGGTTGTTTTTGGATGGGGGGCGAAAGGGTCAGGTGACTGTGTGAATGCAAGTTCTGTGACGCACTCGGATCATGAGGACTATGCCGGACAAGGAATATGTGGGTTTCGGTTGGGCTTGGATTGGAGAGGGAGCTTGGCGCATGAGCGGCGTGCGTGGGGTTTACGATGGATTTTGAAGTGAACAGACGGACGGACGGGATGTTTGTAGTTAGTTAGTTTGTCGTCCAAGTATGTATGTGTTGTATATGTGGATACGCTCATGTAAGTTGGTTAAAACATATATGGTGGGTGAAACTCAACTCAACTCAAGTTTAAGTCCGTCTATGTACGTACATACATATGTACATGATAATAAAAAAAAGAAACAAAGCATCTATCCATCCTGCATCAACCCGACCCAGCCCGTCTTAACTCACCGTGAACCCGAGACATACCCAAAAGCAAAGTACATGTGTAAAAGAAAGCCCAAGTCCCAGTCCAAGTCCAAGCTAAAGCCAAAGCCAACTCCCAGGCAGTCCCTCAAAATGTAAAACCCGTGACTCCGTCAGTCAGTCCGTCCGTTTACCCGTTTACATTTACACATCTTACAATCTCCCTCCGCCACAAAGATAAAAAAAAAACAACGCAAGTAAAAGACCCAAGAAAAGCAAAGGCACCTAAAACATGTCGCCTCAAAAAGAAAAACAACCTTTCCTTTGCCTTCGGATCCTCGGAGCACGAGCCTATACGGAAAGACCCAGGTGTCTGGGGATCCTTGGCTTTGTGGCGTGCAGGAGACTGCGTTATGTTGTGATGATTGAGGTTCTAGGTAAATAGCCTTGAAGGGGTTGTGGGAAGGGATTTTTTATGGTTTATGGAGATTTGTATGTGTACATGTGTGTTGTATTGTAGATTAGTGAGCTGAATATCTGGGTATAGATGGATATCTAGACAGGGAAATTAGAAAGAAAACACATCACCGGATGAAGCCGTATTACAACGGGTTTATGCATACGATATATGTACATACATACGGTAAAGACAGTTTTATCCTCGTATGTATCTGAAAACATATGTACATACATACATACATACATACATCCGTACATAGGTCTTAACATGCATCACCTGTCACATCCCGCTCTGTCACAATCACCCCATCCTCCAGAAATCCAACAACCAGACCAGCAACCCAGTCTACCGATAGTCCACCGATAGTCCACCGAAGCCCCAGCCAATCCCCAATTCCACACCAACTAATCACCCTAATCTCGTCCCAAAAAGCAAAACCACCAAGGTCAACCACCCCAAGAAAAAGAAAAAGAAAAACAAGACCCCCCTCCCTGCCTAGATGAAAAGGCATAAAAATCACAAAAAAGCACAAGCCATGATCGACGTACCGGCTGGACGGGTTCGCGCCCGGTTGCCCTATTGTATAATTGGGGTGGGCGTGGGTTAGGAATTATGATTCTTGATAGATGGAAGGATTCATCGGGGAAAATACTTGGTACCTATACACTGTATAGATATCGGTATATACATACGACTGAGTTCATTATTTGATGTCCGAGGAGGAAGAAAGAGAAAGAGAATAAGAAGGTTTATTATGGATGGATGTACTAGTCAGGTCATATGGTAATGTAACCCATCTTGGGACATGTTTAAGAGATAATAGTGACAGGAGATGCATATTTGACCGAGGTTGTTCTCCCTACATAACGTATGTACATAGCTACATGGGTACCAAACGGAACAGCAACTTCTTGACCGACATATTCACCGGTGAACAAAACCACCCGTGTAATCAGCCTCACTCCTGCCACAATCACAACAACCCTCCAAACCTTTTCCTCCAGGCTACATATATACATACGTAATCAGCAAAAGAAATCCCCCCCATCACATCCGATGATCTCCTCACATGACCCCATACAATCACAATTCCGGCCTATAATCCTCTCATCCCAGGGTTTCCTTTCCTCCATCAACACAAGTCCGTAACTATCCAACCCATCTATCTCATCAATGTACATACCCCATCACAAGGCTAATCTTTCCCCCCAAAAAACTCACCAACCAACAAGACAATCGGCCCTGACTTCCCTCTTCTCCTAGAATTCACACCCAAAAGAACTCATGAAATCGTCCCGCTGCACATGCAAGATTCCCACAACCACCACGTGCCTAGGTGCAAAAAATCTCCATCCATCCACCCCCATAGAATACGAGCCCGCACAACGTATCACCATCAAAACACAAGCTCTCCCGTATCTAATCCTGCTTCCTTTCCAACCACCTCCAAGATACACTATATACAAACCTATGTATCTATGTATGTCCATCCATCTATCAACCCCGATATCCAACAACCCCTTCGCCCGTATTAAACATCCATAACTACCCCAAAAGCAAACCTCAGTTCCCATGTACATACATACATCCAGAGGCATACACAACATCTTAAAAATCCACATAACCCCCGAAATCCCTCCCTACCCGCCGATACACAACACAATAATCCCACAATCCACAAATCCACAATGCACCTGTCGCCATCCATCCAAAACGCCACAAATCACCAAAAGAAAAGAAGAGAAAAAAAGAGAAACTCCTTCATCTTTTCACTTCGCCCCAAATGCAATGCAATGCAAGACATGACTACACAAACGAAAACAATGACAACAATGACAACAACCCGAAAATCTTACATACATACATACAATCACTCATTACAAAACACCATACTGTCCCCTTAATTCTTCTTCCCTCCGAGTCTTCCGTTACACCGCCGTATGACATGTGGCAACCGACAACTACATAACCCCAACCTCGCCATGTTACACAGAATCCTCGCTGATCCCCGTTCCTTCTTGCCTTCTTCAATTTTTATCTATCTATCTATTACTACCTTCTTCTTCCGAACTCATGCTTGACGTTGCATTGCCTTATCCCGCTGCCACACACATGTGCATACCGTATCAAAAGGTACCAGACGCCACATTGCACGTCCACGTATGTACATGCCTACTCAAAGTACTACTTGTTTAACATAACTGTCAGTATACTGTAACCTCAACAAAAACTTAACCCTACAATTCTCATATACACCCGTCATTCACGTGAGCCTTCTCTACAACATTCAGTACTTGCTTCCAAAGGTATCAAAAATCAAATTAACAATATTAACATTAACAATAGCCACCCACCCAAAACAAACCAAAGAAAAGGCACTGCCTGCATTTACATGCGGCGAATTTCAGCCTCGTCCTTGAAAGACTGGAACTCCTCCTCATTGGAGGCAAACTTCTCCCACCACTTGAACAGCATGGACTCGCAAATAAGCTTGAACCATGGTGTGAACTTCAGGTCGGGGGTCTTGAAGAACTCGCGGAGCTCTTCTGGCGACACGTACTTGGTGTCGCGGGCCTCGTTGGGGTTGACCTCGAGATCAACATCCGCCCTGATGAATAGGATGTAATCGACTGTAGGATTTGTTAGTATATGTGTTGTTATTACCAAGACGTCGTGACTGTAGTCTCTTCATCATACCCGTAGTCTTACGGATATTCCAAGAGCCCACTGTCACAACATCATCGACACTGTAGAAAACTTACTCTCGTGCTCACCCCACTTGCCATCACTGGGGGCCTTGTAGTGGATGCGGGTGAGGAAATGGAAGTCCTCAAATGGCACTTGCTCGGGCTTAATACCCAGTTCCTGCTCAAGCTTCCGGCGGGCGGCGTTCTTGACTCCGCGGACAGAGTCGGCGAGGTTGTCGCCAGTTTCAGTGGGAACACCCAGGGGGTGCGAGCAACATGTGTTGGTCCACATGTCGGGGAAAGTGATCTTCTCCGTGGCGCGCTGCTGGAGGAGCAGACGGTTCTTCGAATCGAAGAGGAACACAGAGAACGCACGGTGGAGGAGACCCTTATCGATGTTGGTCATCAGGTGGCCTATCATTAAAACAAACAAGAGTTAGAAAGGGATATTCAAAGCGATAAACAACAACAACATCATCAACTTACATAGCTTCTTGCTAGCAGTGCCAATGGGCTTGTCATTCTCATCAAGGACGATGCACATCTCGTCCATGAGCTTTATTTGCTCTTCATCGTGACCCTCCAGAGCATCAGACGTAGTGTCGATATCAGGGAAGAGGCTGAGGATGTTCTCAGCAGTGATGGGAGCAGAAGAAACAGTGGTCTGAGTGGCCGACATTTTGAAACTTGGTTGTAGAAAGGTAGGTGGGGAGTGGTTGTTGTTGTTTGGTGGGGTATCAAACAGGGTACGACAAAACAAAGTGTATGTAGTCGCAAAAACAAAGACAGAGAGCAGAACGAAAGAGACAAAGAACAAAGCTTTGGCAACGAAGAAGAACAGAAGCAGACGTTGTTGTTATAAAAAACGAACACAGAAGAGCTGGCTGTAGCAAAATTGTAGAAGAACCGATGGTCTGAAGAGAAGAAGAAGAAGAAAAAGGAGACTTTAGAATTGTTGGGAGAAGAGAGCTTCAAATACGCTGTTTACTGTTTGGCAAAGGAGGGGCAGGAAGACAAAGAGGTCCGAGAGCTTTAGAGTTAGAACAAACGTCACCACACAGGTATGTGACAGCAAAAGGCAGGAAACTGCGTAAAGTGCTTGGTGGGGTCGTTGGCAAGTGAAGCGATTATCGTCATTTGCGGCATGTGAAGGGGCTTGCATTTTCTTGAGTAGCGGGAATGCAGCCTCTGATTGGCTAGTTGGCTCTATCACCGCTGTAGTCTCCGCTTAAACTTTTTTGACTTGAGTGATAACAATGGAAAGCGGGCCATTTGATAGGAGCTATTTGGTATGGGTGTTTGGGCAGATAGTTATGGTCTTTGCGCAACAAAGAAGGTACATATCGCGACTTCTAGAACTCCATTCGAATAAGAAGGTACAATGATTTGTAGTGGAATTGTTCAGTGGATGAGCTTCTATTGATGTTTCTAACGGTGGACATGCGTTTAGGAAAGTATCAACATGTATGGGAATTGCGCATCACATACTTTCCCAGTGATGCGCGTTAATAAGCAAAACACAACATCGTGTTAACCCTATCAACATGAACAACTTCCTATTCGGGCCAAAAACACGCAACTTTTGCAGCCTCCGAGCCAAAGTATTTGAATTCGTACAAGAGAGGTTTTGCAAGGATTACTAGCGCGGATGGTGTAGCGGTAACATTAAAGCTTCCCATGAAAATGGACCAAGAGCAGGACTCTCGGAACTTGCTTTAGCTCCGGGTTCGACTCCCGGTTCGCGCATACTTTTTACCATCGTCTTTTTTTGACGGGACCATCCAGACAAGTTCTTTTTGGCATGACCGGAATACTGACGTGGTGAGTGAGTGGGTCTGGCAGGTAATGTGGATGCTCCTTGCCGGCTTCCCGGCAGTCCGTGAATCCAGTGCGGAATTACATTTCTGTAGGGCGCTCTAATGGATGGGTCTTATTGGTTCTTGGGGAGTTTAGATTCAATAGGTTCTTGTTTTTTTTGGCGGAGCTTAGTCAAACGGGAGGGAGTTTGGGTATCCGGGCTTTTCGGCTTCCGGGGGTTATCATGAAGCATCCAAGTGATAAGGTGGCTGAAATGCCGACTCGACTGGGCAATAATGGTTGTCCCCCATGACTATCATGGTGGGCTGCCAGTCGCATGGAGTATCCCGAGACGGAAAACAAAACCAGAATGTATATGTATGTATGTGAGTGATACGGACGGCTTGTGTGAGAATGGGGCCGTGATACGCAGACATAGTTGCCCTAGGACGGCCTGTGTGTATCAACTCGTGCAGATTTACCAAGACAGCATGTACATACACAGACACATACACGATAGCCCCCGACCAACGAACCCGTAATACAACGGGAGAAGTCATCATCAAGAAGCGGTGACGGGCATCCCAGGCCCGGAAAAGGCGCGATCTGACGAATTAGACTCGGTGTGTTCAAGGAACAGAGAAGGCGGGTGATTTAGTTACGTTCGATTTCTCATTTCAGTTTCTCAGCTTAGCCTGGCGCTCTAGTTTTGTCTACTTTTCTTTTTTTGGCTGGCTGGCTGGTTGGTTGGCTGACTGGCGAGCTCCTTGCACAATTTTCCAGATGCGTAGTGGTGGGCGGCATTGCATATGCAGTTGGTGACTAGGATGCACGAGGACGACATGCAGGTGAAGCCGCGGATGTGAGTTGTCTATTCTGGAGAAATAGGGCCGACCGTGGTATATGTCGGGGGCTTGCACGGTTGGATTGGCTGGTTTTCATGTTTAAACATGGCGGCGGTGGAGTTGATAGGGGACGTCCTTGATGCGTGTGTGTATGTGCATTTAAGAAGGTCTAATGTCCCAAGATTGATACTGGTTGTTGACTTGTTCATTGAGCGTTTATCATCCATCCTCCTTGACCAAGTCGGCCCACTAGAAGACTCGACGTTCCATCTCGATAAGCCAGGATTCTGTACGGCTCCCATTTGCCTAAATCATCGACCTCTAACGGAAAGTCTAATCCCACATCCTGTGATACGACACAACCACGATACTCGCCACCTTCAGCACCACACAAAAGAAAAACCCACGGCCCCCTCTACAAAACCCACCGAACCGAAATCTACCTCCCTACAAGTACGGCCCGTCGACGCGCCGTCTCTATTTCCAACATTCTTCTTACCTTCTTTATTGTCATTTTGCGCGGCGCTGCTTACATTGCCTTGACAAAACTCGCCTATTGTTCTGGTGCGGGGTATCTCTATCTTCAGGTCCAAGCCCTTCTTGTCATTGTTTTTTGCAACCCGCACGGTTCCTACTTACCCCGCGATTCCCGCCTACCACAGGTGATTCATCACCAACATACTCTTCACAAAGTTCCCTTTCACATCCTCCCAAGCAGAGCTCAAGAAAAAAAAAGAGCGCAATAGCCACAGAAATTACCTTTACAAAGAAAATAGTATGAGTGGCTGGTGATTCATCCTGCATCTTCACCAGCGGCAGGGTTCCACCACGCCCTCCCAAGGTCGACTCAGATCCAGGCAACTAGCGCCCGGTCTCCACGGCCGACAAACCTTAGCGTCACAGTCCGTCCAGGGTCACCATTTTTCCCTGCTCGATAAATAAGTGCAGCCCGTCTCTCTACCACCACAAATATCTCGTCCATCTAAAATCCTCCCATCGTCTCTGCAAATTTTCCCCATACAGAGTCACCAACAATGTCTTTAAAACCAGAAACCATCGTCGCAAGCGACCTTGCCGCCTGTGACCATCCCCCCTCTCCTTCTTCTTCTGACGAGAACACGGGAACCCCGCAATTCATCTACCGGCGTCCTAGCGGGATAGCTTACGGTGCTGAACGGCCGTCTCTCCTCCCGTTGCCCGAAGTCCAGGGGGACTCTCCATTATCGCGCAGTGAGCGGGCACAGTCACGGGCTGCGGAGGCGTCGTTATTGAGGGATAATCATCTTCTCCCTCCGAAACATGGACATGTTCAGAAGGGACGGTGGCGGAAACTATATGACTCGATTTTCAGCACCAAGATCCGGGATGGTCGCGAATATGTTCCGGGCCCCGTCTCGCCTATCCCTAGAATAGATGTCGATGAGACAACCGCACTTCTCAACACTGGTATCGCGGCCGCGTATGGATCTGGTTCTGCAGTTGACGACTCGGACGATGACGGTGAAACTACCCTTGCCGAAAACAGTACCATTCCCTCGCCAGACCCTGAAGCTATCGATGAGAGATGGGAAGCCGCCGTACAAGCCGGTGGTCTTCAAAGTACATGGCAAAGAGAAACCAAAACAATTCTGTACTACTCTGTCCCACTTAGTGGTACCTTCCTATTACAATACTCCATCAACGTCGCCAGTGTATTCGCCGTCGGTCGTCTCGGAAAGGAGGAACTAGGCGCCGTTTCACTCGCCAACATGACGGCGGTAATTTCGTGCTACTCGATTTTCATCGGACTGTCGACATCGTTAGATACTCTTTGCGCACAAGCCTACGGGTCCGGCCATAAGCATCTTGTCGGCTTACAGTTCCAGCGCATGGCATACTTCCTGCTTTTGATATTCATTCCCATCGCTATATTCTGGTGGTATGCCGGTGACGCTCTCGCCTATATTGTTCCCGACGGGGAAACCGCAGAACTAGCCGGTAGATACCTCCGCATTCTCATCCTCGGAGGTCCCGCTGAAGCCCTCTGGGAAGCCGGAAAGCGGTTCGTCCAATGCCAGGGGATTTTCCGCGCGACTACATATGTCCTGTTAATTGTTGCGCCCATTAATATTTTCCTAAACTACTGGTTCGTATGGCATCTAGGCTGGGGTTTCATCGGTGCTCCTATGGCCATCGTGATAACGCAAAACATGCTTCCAGTTCTTCTCTTCGCCTACGTCTACTTTATCGATGGGAAACAATGCTGGGGCGGATTCAGTAAGCGGGCGTTACAAAACTGGGTCCCCATGATTAAACTTGCCATTCCGGGACTCATCATGCTAGAGGCGGAATACGTCGCTTTTGAAATCCTCGTGTTCGCCGCCACCCAGTTTGGTCCATACTATCTCGCCGCGCAGGGCGTCATGGCAACTCTCACAACAACAACCTACCAAATCCCCTTCTCCATCTCCGTTGCCGGCTCCATGCGCGTAGCTAACCTCATCGGCGCAAAGATGATTGCGCCAGCGCGACTCGCCGCCAAAGTAACGATTGTCGTAGAGTCAGTCATTGCCCTGTTGAATTTCTCGCTTCTAATCCTCTTCCGCCATCAAGTCCCATACCTACTTACCCAGGACCGGGAAGTCGCGGAACTTTCTGCGCAGGTTATGCCCGTGTTGGCGGCGTTGCAACTTGTTGATGCGATGGCGGCGGGTGCCCATGGGCTTTTGCGCGGTATCGGACAACAGCATATCGGAACTTATACGAACCTGGGAGCATACTATGTTGTAGGCTTGCCGATTTCATTCTGGACTGCTTTTGGACTTGGTTGGAAGTTGTATGGTATGTGGTTTGGTGTGACGATTGGATTGGGATTGGTTAGTATCATTGAGTATGGATATCTCTTTTCCATGGACTGGAATAAAGCAGTTGATGAGGCGGAGACGCGGAACAACGCTGGGTAAACACAGCCCATCACAGCTGCGTATACATAAAAAAGTAGTTTGTATTTTTCAGTCAGATAAAAGTAGTGCATACAACATACACGATAGGATAGTCGGTAAAATCAAGTAAATGACGTCATAATATTTAAACGCTAAGACATATCTCATAACCAAAAGCAAAACGCCCGCTATATGCAAACAATGAAAAGAATCCCACACACTCTCCCTACTCATCTTTCCCCCAAACCGGTCCGTACTTCTCCAGTTCCTTGAAATGTTGGTTTTCCTTGACATTTTCCACCCGACCAAGCGGTTCCAGATGATGTACCGGCCCGGCATACTCATGCAAGTCATCATACTTGGCAACACCTTCTTGACCCGCCGGCTTCCCATTCAACGGGTCATCATGAGGCAAGGTATATCCCGCCAAGTCCTTGTATGTCTCAGTCACCGACTCGGCAGCCAACCATGGTTCATCGGTAGGAGCAGGCTTATCATAAAGATGAAGGTCCTTGTAATTCTTTGACAGTTCCTCGGCCGTAGGCTCCGGACGACCCAGTGGTTCAAGATGGGAAATATGCGCTTCATACCCCGGCAAATCAGTATATTCAGCCGATTTATCCTCAGGAGCCACGGGTACGTGAGCGGCGATTATAGCGTCAATTGGGTTAACAATGGTAGACGCAACGCCAATAAGCGACTCAGGTGGCGTCGCAGGAAGCTCAGGGTCAGCATAAGTAGGCAGATCCGAGTAGGTAGGAAACGGCTCTGATACCTCAGCAATAGGACTCCCGATGGGGTGGGCATAGGCGTGTAAATCGGGATATGACGGGTGTGACGGCACAGCGGTCTGCTTAGGACCACTCACCCCATCCCGGTATAGATGGAGGTCGTCGTACATGGGACCACTCGGCGATGCAGCACTGGTGCTGTGGCGGACACGTGATTTGGTGTTGTACATGTGCAGGTCATCATATGATTCTGAGTCGACAACGGCTTCATCGTGTAATTGTGGCTGGTATACAGGGAGGTCCAACGGACGGGAAGCATGCATATTGATGCTTGATCGTGAATGAAAAGAGCGACGAGCCCTGGAAGGTCCCAGGGTAACATCATTTAGAAAGGGCATACGTCCTCTAACAATGTTTGTAGTACTAGCGCTTCTCTCTAGCGGCTTTCCCCAAACATGGTCAACCGAGACATTTGTGCCTGGGGATTCAAAATAGACACTCTCGGAACTAGCGCGCCACCGCGCCGTCTTCTCGGCATGCGAACCGGCGGCTGAACTCCAGTAATGACCGGCAAGCTGGCGGCAAGCGAGGAGAGGATCCGCGTGCACGGGAAGATGGAGGTGGTCTGTAGGTGCGGTTGATGGAGCTGTTGATAGTGACGATGATAATGAGGCCGATGATAGAGACGGCGGGAGAGATTCCCGGTGATGACGGCTACGGGTGGCTAGACCACGGTTGAAGAGTTGGGGGAGAGGAGTTCCGGAGGGAAGGGACTGGCGACGGACCAGGGTACGGGTTGTTGTGGTGAGCATTTTGAATAGTTTGGGGCTATAAGGCCATGAATTAGGTTATGATGTTATAGGTAAGTTGTGGTTAGATCTGGGTGTATGAGATAAGATTGAAAGTATTCCAGATACGGGAATTTCCTTTATGAACAGAGTGAAAAAGGTAGTGATGATAAAAAAAGGAAAGGTAATCTAGCTACCAACCACAAGAAGAATCAAAATTTGAAAAAAAGCTAAACATAAAACCAAGTAAAAAGCTGACGCAATGGAATTCCCCAAATCAGGCGGAAACGTCCCCTTCATATAATGATTCAAAGGCATTCACCAGTCTCTCAAATCTGTAAGTAACCACGCCCGTCAGCCCCTGTCCATGCTACTTCTAATCTTGCCCCTTCCATCCTTTGCCTCCTTCAGAAATCGTCGTGTGCTCGTCCGTCCGTCAAGTGGCAGACACACCACCACCAGCCAGCCAGCCGCACCCTGGTTCTGACCCGACTTCAGAAGGAGGAGCCAGCCGACCGATCCGACTGAAAGAGGAACCCACGGATGGAGGCGGCCCAGTAGGTGGCTACGTCAGAGATTCATTCTGGGGGTGGCATGGTACCCTTTGTGTGTATGTACCTTTTTGTCGGACGGTATTTGGGGAGAAAGAATGGAAGGATTGGACGTAATGTGTGTATGCGTTAGGAAGTGGTCATGCCATTTTCTGGAGACTAATTTTGGACTGGGGTTTCATGTTCTTTTTCTCTCGGTGAATGACGACGATGATTGGGGAGTTTCTGAAGTTCATGCCTTTTATTGATTCGTGTTTCGCCTTGGACTGTGCCGCTGAATCATGTCTATTTACACCCAATTCTCACCCATCCCTTCCTCTCTTTCTTCGTTCCTTCCACATCTTCTTGTCTTCTCCCCCGCCTTTGCGCAAACAGAGACAAGAACAACAACTTCCTAAAACCATTTGACCTTGTCCTCCCTTCCCACTAAAAAAAAGGCACCTGCTCATACTTACTCTTTCCCTTCCTTCCTCCGTACGTTTTTCACCCTGCATGTATCAGCCCCACTCCGCCACAGTCCCACAACAGTATATGCACTGTCCGATTGCTACGCCAGGAGCCAACCAGCTGATAGAACCGGTAACCCCGCTTACCAGACCGTCAAATCCACCACATGTGCCAATGTCATGGTCTCTTTTCTGCTAATGTCCATTTAGTTACTCCAATAAATCGTTACATAGCGGGCGTTATGTACTTAGGACGGTCTTGTGAATGAATATAGTGGGCTGTTCTTTCTTGCATGTTGACTTCTCCAAGGTAACAGGGTCCGTTCATTCCTTTGTATAATACAGTGTATCATACTGTACTATACTGTACATTGCATTTACTGCATTACTTTTGTCTTGGCTTAGGCTACTGAAGAAGCCCTCATGACGTGCCTTTTGGCCCTCATTAATTCCCCATTCGGCCCGGCAATAACAAGTTACGATATTACGATGATTCGCTTCCCCGCTTTTCCATCCTTATGCATGCACGACGTCTTTTGCGGGGGTGGAGACTATCCAAATGCAAGGCAAGGTCTTTACGAAAAAAATAAGTGGGTTAGAAAGACGAACTCTACAACTAGTTTCGTCTGTTTAGCAATTTCTTTCCTTTCTGTCTTTTGATCTCTAAGGAGCTAAGTAACGGGATCTAGGGATAGTGTCGGTTGCTATAGACTAGTTTGATCTCGGTCAGCTTATCTATAATCTTAACTACACACGTCGTGTTTCCAACGTTTCGTAGGATGTGAGGCTTATTGGAGACGAGATATGCAAGTAAGTGAGAAAAGAGGGAACCAGTTCTTGAGGAAATACCTCCTCTTTTCTCGGGCTTTCTACCGTTTCTTTTCCCATGACATCATCCTTTTTCATGTGTATACCGCGTACAGACCGATAAACTATCCGTCCGTCCATGCATCCCCACAAGACATTTTGCCACCTCATCACAGTAATGTGATCAGCATACCAAAGACCAGGTATCGAGGGGGTTACATCTGAGACATTCATCCCACAAATCAATCAATCATTCACTCTCAAAATCATTAAACATGCGAGCAATTGTCAAACTCGTTTGTTCTTTTCTCTTCCCCAATTTTATCCGTCTATAAGCCTTCACTCGCTAACATGCATCTCACTCTTTTTTAAGGCGACACAACCAGAGATCATTGCCAGCGAGAAAGTAGGAGTCTGACAGACGGATATCTGTGGTCTACCTTTAGCAGGGCGTTCCGATTATCAGACCCATGTTGATCAAGTATATAGGGTTTAACCCTTGTAGTGACCTTAACCGGCCGAAATAAATGATACATGAAAGACCCAAAGTCTGTGAATAACAACATGATTCATTCACAAAACAATCATACTCTTTGAAATTTTGTTGCAACATTACCCGAGGACAGCTGACGTCCCGTCCTATGTTAATATTGCCGCTTCGGCTGATGTATGAGAAATAGAAATACGTCATTGCGTGGTTATTGGGTACAAACTGATCCTTTGGTAACGATGATCGGGAAACACCGCATTTGGGTTTTTTAGAGGGTTTTGCCGGGGCGCAGTTTTTGGCGCAGATGTGATGTGATGGGATTGATATACGGCTCTGTTAGGGCTATATCTCGTTGGAGAATTAATTGGTGGTTGTTCTAATGAGTGATACCGCCAGTGAGGAGATCTTTCTTTATACCTATGGAACTAATATACCTCACCAACAAGGGAAAGTCTCTTAGCGTAGGCGCCAATATGAAGTACACGGGATGGAAATGGCGCAGTAGGTTTGGATATCGGAGTTTGGGTACATGCGGATGGGCGAAGAGAAGAAGATAATGATATAGTGTAAGGATAGATGGGTCGGATATAGAGAGTACGGGAACTTTGAAGTTGAACTAGATTTTCTAGGCAACGAAGGAAACTAGATGATTCAGGAACAAGAAACTAAAGACCTCACTACTAACAGTGAATGCCACTAGACATTTAGCAACCAACTAACCATGGTACTGCCACCCAACCTAGATAAACAACATATCCTTTTCAACTTGCCATCTTACTCTTTCACTCACCAACTAAGTTGAAAGACCCTCTCTATTTCCGTCTTTCATCACGAAGCCTTTGTTCCCTTACTGAAAGAAACTCATCGGAATCTTAAATCTAAACTAACCCTTACTATAATAATCAATCTAGGGTCACATTCAAAACGAAGTCCCTTCCTAATATGGAAATACCATGTCTTTGTACGACTTCTTTGACGAGTTAACTTTGACGTCTATTTGTGGAATATAGTATTTCTACAATTGTTGTTATATAAGAGAACGAGACGCAACTCTTTATTTTGTTCTTTCGAGAAAGACTCTTTGTGGATAATTATATCCTATGTAGTATGCTCTTTGTATATAGAGACTTCTTGATGAGGTCTTCAAGGTTAAATATCGAAGGGTACTCTCTATCATGTAGACAATGTTCCTCTTCCCTCGTTGTGCACAATTCTCTTGGTGTTCCCTACTCATTGCATTTAGTTCTGTAGCTCCTGGCGAGTCTTAACTATCATCATCATCATTTTCATTCAAACACATTCATTTACAAACCCCCTCTCAAAATGTCTCCTTTCCGCCGTCCCGCCTCCGTGGCATTCCCACCTACCCCCTCTCTAGCCGAACACTCTAAACTCCGCCGTCTCAACACAGAAACCTACTTCTCCCTCTACAAAGTCGCCCCCGAACTTGCCCCATCCGCCTGCAAAGAATGTATAAAACATCCCAACTGGCGCGTCCCCTGTGGTGCCGACATCTCCCGTGGTCTCCCCTGCTGGCGTGCCATGTCCGAAACTCGCAGTGCTAGATGCACCTGGGTAGTTTCCAAAACCATCTCCATCGAGGAATATGAAAAGGAACACGGCCCTTATCAGCCATGGGTGGAACCCGAAGAGGTCCGTTTCACTTTCGACCCGCCAGTGACGCGCCCACCGAAGGAGAATTGGGTTCGTGTTGGTGACCAGGTCATGAAGCAGAAGAGGATTCCTCCTCTTCCTGTTCCTGCTTCGAAGAAAAAGACGCTGTTGGAATCTTTTACTGGCCATCTGGGGCTTACTGAGATTTATCTCCCGGGTGGTACTCCCCTCCGTATGTCCCGTGGTCGTCACGATTCCCGTGCTGCAAGCTCCAAGCATGCTCCCACTACTTTCAGACACAAGAAATGTGTATGCTGCTTTAAAAAGAATCTGACCGGGTGTGATGCCGATTTCGAACTTGGCTATGGTTGCACGGCATGCAAACACGCCGATAAAAAATGTGTAATCTTTAAAACCCCCCTATTACTTCGTCGGCCAGACGACGATCGTTGCGCCGAGTTGAATATCCGCCGGAAATGTCCCCGGTGTATCACCCTCAATCGGAAATGTTCATGGCTTTTCAAGGCGGGAAGTGCCCAGGTGGGAGCTGCATGTGGGCACTGTCGACAGGAGAACAGCGATATTGCCAAGGAGTGCGCAGCAAGTGTCACGCCATCTACCTTCTCAATGGAAGACGCCGAGTTCCACCCCTGCGCAGAATGCCAGACCCTCAAGCTTCTCTTCCCAATGATCACCTGCCAACGTGTCGTCTGTAAAGATGGGAAAGTCCGCTGTAGGAACTGCATTCGTTGCAGATCTAAATGTGTTGCTGCTCCATTCCCAACTACCTCTCAAACCCTGCTATACCGAGACAGACTCACCGCCAAACGAGCCCGACACACAACCGATTCGGACTTTGTTATGCCCGAGGAACCTACATCTCCATCGCAGCTCACTCAGCGGTACATTATCCCCCTTCCGCAGGCCCGCGCCATCGCCCATCGAAGTGAGTCCTCCGCGGAAGTCGCCCGTCGTGCGGCATTAAACGTCCGTCGTCGCCCCGCAAAGATGCCCGTTCGTGGTAAACTATCCGTGATTTCCCAGACCCAAAATAACAGACACATGTGGAACGCCTATAAAGACGGATACGCCCACCGTCGTCACCATCTGTCTGAGACTAAGAAATCTCGTCCTGTGATCATCGAAAACTACAAAGCCGACGAATACGAAATTGAAGACCGCTTTTGGAACTTCTTTATCAAGTTGGGTTTAAAGGAGGAATATGACGATGCGACGTTTGCCGGATTAGCGAACCATGCCAAGAAGAACGGCTTTATGAAGTTATACTCTGTGGTGACTTGTCACCTTGAACGGAAAGAACAAGCCAAACTTCATGATGCACTCGAGAACCCGTTGGTTTGGACGAATTTTGATTTCTCGTTTCATGCTGGACAGAACGAAGAAACTCTATCAACTCTCTTCCACACCTTCATCGGGCGCGCTCAAAAAACCCGTGGAGACCTCCTCTCTGCAACAAACGGAATGGGTTGGAGCCCGTTCACTTACTTTGCGCCTCCTCCATCATACTCTACCGCTCCTCTGATTGAGAAGCGCAAGATTATGAAAGCGAAGCAGAAGGAAGAATCTCTTTGGAAAATCTGCCAACAAGATGTCTTCCATTTTCAAGGGTTTCTTCCTGAGGCGCCTCCTGAGTATGGTCCTGTCAATGAATCAAAATGGCCAGCCCTTAACCAGCGGTTATTCGGTCTCCAGAAGATAAGACGTCAAAAGCTCCAGGAGGTACAACCCTACGGCCTTATCCACGATTCCCCCCCTCCGAAATCCAATAAAGGCGGAAAGAAAGTCCGGTTTGCCGAGAACCTCGAGGAGACCCATGTGGTCAAAGTTCACGCATCTCGCAAGTCTCATCGGATGTTCGAGTCTTCTAGGGTAGCTAAGTACCTGAACACTCCGCCGGTGAGAAAGCGTCAGAGGGTGACTTACCTTCCTTCGGAAATCCAGGCTCATAGACTCATTGGGCCGGTTAAGAAGCTCGGTGGTAAATATCGGAATGTTACGGCAGAGGATGTCATTGACCGGGGTGCTTTGTTGGCTTTGTTTATCCCGGAAGAGATCTATCTGGAGAATGAATTAGAGTGCGAGGAAAACCAGGCTAAAGAGTCTACAATGGAAACCAAGTCTGCTGATACGATTCGGCAGGAAGTCCGTGATGACGTCACAGCTCTACACCTCTATGGGTCTCGTACCTCCCTCGTTAAATCCCCCGCATCTCCCGAAGTCATTCGTCCCGAGTCTCTCCGCGCTAAACGTGCCCAAAATACCAGCCAAGATTGCACTATTCTCCCCGGAGACAACCGTATCGGTAGTATCTCTCCTGAGGAGAAGGCACGTCTCTCAGCCGAAAAGACTCTTCAACCTGCCACGTCATCCCTCCTATGTAACAACGGGTTTTCTGACTCCTCCGTACCTGAACTCCCCGAAGCCGAAAAGCACCGGTCAACAGCTCTTCGTGCTTCCATAGACCCTGCCACCTGGGATGCCTACGTCAAGGAACACACTGCCCCCGCGGTCCTTCAGAAAAACTTGGAGACTTACGGGTCCCAAGCCATTCCCCTCCCTACGGTGTCCGCAGGGCATCTTACCTGGTTGGACTTTTGTGAAAGAAAGTATCCCCAAATCGGAGGTACCGGATTCGGTGATTTACAGAAGAAACAACTGATAGCAATTGGCGAGGGTGAAGGTGGAGGGAAGCCAATAGCGGAGTCAATGCAGTTCATCGTTAACCATGGAACTACCCATAAACCAGCCGAATGCTGCACACACCCAGCGAACCGCGGTGCTGCGCTATGGAAACATAACCCGTGGTTCAAGGAGGAAGAAGACAAGAAGGGAAAGACTCCCGTCAAAATCGACATCAAAGGTAAATCCCGCCAAGTCGATCCCCCCACCGGCGCCACCCATCTCACCGTTCCCGTATCCACCCCCAAGCCCCACAAAACCAAGAAAGCCCGTCATCGTTCTCCCCCCTCCGCCCCCGCTGTCCTCGACCTATGGCCATTCACAATCGGTCACGGCCCCGCCGGAACACCCCGTTCTGTTCGTCACGGTCGTAACCGCGTCATGTCCTTCGTCCACCAAGCCCATCCACTCGATGCGCTTTCTCTTGTGCGTCAGCAGGGTCGTGAGCGGGCTTTACTGGCGTATCACATTGATGATAAGCCACGGAATACAAGTGTACTTTGTGTGCCTAAAGGAGTTGTGATGAAGAATCTTGTGTTGGGGAGACGTGCCGGGACGATGTCGAGAGTTGAGGAAGTTACCGAGGAGTCAGACCAAGAGGATATTCACGAGAACGAGGAATCGGAAGAAGACTCCAGTGACACCGCTAGCCAGTCTAGCTACGCCACAGCCCCCGGAATCCCGGAATTAGAGTACGACTCTGACGGCGACACTGAGATCGGTACAGGTTCCGCTGCCAGATCAGTAATCTCAGCATATGACTCTGACGCACTTACCGTGATTGACGAGGTGACTACTTTCATGAACCTCCTCGACAGCACTATAGCTTTGCTGGACGAAATGTTCTCCGACACTGACGATTCCCAAGATTCCGGATCCTCGGATGAATCTGAAACGTTCTATAGTGCCGGTGGATCACGGCGGTGGTCTGGTTCCTGGTTTGGCGGAGACTCCGGTAATGATGCCGACGAGTCGAACTGGGATCCTTCTTCGGAAGACTCCTCTTCTGATTCTACCTCTGACGGTTCCCAACCACCATCTTCCAGACAAAACTCCACTTCCAGTTCCAGTTTCAGATCCTCATCCTCATCCCCATCAAACCAGCTCCAAGAAACCCTCACCGAAGACACCACCCTTCTCAACGCCACCACTGACAGTTCCACTCTCTTCGATGAATACGAATACTCTTCATCCTCCGTCATCCCCACAGTCCCCAATTCTCGCCGCCGCACCCCCTCCTTCGAACGGCCTAGATCTCCTCGTCCTACCCCGTTATCATTCGACGGCGACACCACCGACGCCTTCACCGTTCTCCGGCCCCGCCGTGTCTCATTCACCGTGGACATCCCCCGGAACCCCTCTCCAAGTGCCCGTTTCCGTCTACCAACTCCTTACCCCTCTTCCTATGCGCCATCTTCTGAATCTCCCTCTTCCGAACAAATCACAATTCAAACAAACATCGAAATCGAAATCACTGAGAACCCATATGCCGCTGCTGTCTCTGCTGAAGTTGCGGCTATGGTTGGTGAGATTCCCCCGGTTGATATTGATGCGGCCGTTGCCGCTATTTTAGACCCGCAGTCGAGTTACTCGGAACAAATTGCCCGAGCCCTTCAGTATGCCGACGACATTAGACGGGATTCTCTCTCGGAACGTGTTGATTTGTCTATTATTTCCGGTCTTACAGAGATGATGGCCCTGAGCTCTGGTCCTAACGTTGAAGAATAGTATGAGAATTTTGATTCACATATTACTAGTCTCTCAGATGAGTGACAACTTACACATTTGGAGCTACTATCAAGACCTCAAGCTAGCTCCGATCAGGGTCTCTCATGTAGGCCTTCCGTAGCCAATTTCCAGCCCATGTCTGTTTGATTCTTCACCTACTATAGTTCACTCTTTAGATATATATTTCCTTTGTTCATTTGTTACATTTATAAAGCCTTGTTTACAAACACTCAGTCATACATGATTATAACCAAACAGACCGAAACATATTAACAAGAACCACAATAAAGAAAAAAACACTCCGCCCATATGTCAAGTTGGCAAATAAAAGAGAAACAAAAAGTGCAAAACGTTAAATTCTTCCCTCCTCTTTAGCCAAGAACAAAAGACAAACCATCCCAGAACAAAATAAACCAAAGAAAAAGGAAAAAAAAAAAGATGAAAGAAGAGAGAAAATGAAGAAAGGAAGCTCCACGCCACACGCATAAAAAGAAACATCACCCAGTTAGTTACATGCGCTTATTTACATCAACACACACTTGGCACAGCAGCCAGCCTCGGCACCGCCATCTTCCACATCCATCGGCTTCGGGGAACCACCGGCAGCACCGGCGGGAGCACCTGAAGAGTAGCCCTGCATCTCACGGTTGTATCTGCGAATCTCACGGACAATATCGAAGAAAGCCTTTTCAACGTTGATGCGAGACTTGGCTGAGGTCTCAATGAACTTGCAGTTGAAGCCGCGAGCAAGCGCTTCACCTTCTGTATAGTAGGGAAAAAGAAATTGGTTAGTTGATTGTTCGTACACCAATAGAACATCTTGTGCTTGATTTCTTACCTTGCCGGGTGACCTCACGCTGAGAGTCGAGATCGCACTTGTTACCAACAACGACCATAGGGAAGTAGTCCTTATCCTTGACGCGCAGAATCTGCTGCTGGAAGGTGGTGATTTCTTCAAAAGATTGGCGCGAAGTGATGGAGTAAACCAGGAGGAAACCCTCACCCGTGCGCATGTACTGCTCACGCATAGCAGAGTATTCTTCTTGACCAGCGGTATCGAGGACATCGAGGAGAGCAACTTCTTCGTCAATAACGCACTGCTTACGGTACGAGTCTATGGCGAAAACGAAATGAGTTAGTATAGAAGCATATAGACGGAGTCGAATTTGGTGATGAAAACATACCCTCGATTGTCGGATCATATTCATCGACGAAGTGGCTCTGGATAAGCTGGATAGTCAAGCAAGACTTTCCGACACCACCACCACCAACAACGACAAGCTTGTATTCTCTGAGGAACTATAAAACGGGCGGTAATACGAGGTTAGCGGATATTCTGGACACAGAAAGTGACGGGGATTATCGCGTGGCGTCATCATCGTGAAATCATAGTCGCGACAGAGTAATCGTCAAAAAGAAGAAGGATTGCGTGTACAATTGGCAAGAAGCTCGAAGCGACCCAATCGCGATGGTTCTCCCGATGCACGATGGCGGCAATTTCAAAAACCGGGTAGACAAACGCACCTTGGAAGCCATTTTGAATATGTTGTGCGAAGAAAACGGGGGAAGAGAGAGAGAAAATAAAAATGATAAAAAGGGAAATAAACAAGATTATAGGAAAACTGATGAAGCAAGCCAGAGAAGGAAGAAAAATTAAAGAGTGTAGCTAAAATTAAAGTTGTTGTTTAAGCCGACTTTGATAGGAAGGCGTGGTTTTGAAAGGTCGATGAAAATAACGGCAATTGTTTTCTTTTTGGGGCGTGAATGGGGTACCTGTCGCGGGATAGCGAAGAAAGAACGGGGCGGGATTGAGGGAAGGTAGTTAGGTAAGTCGCTTTAGGTTGGACGAGACAAGGCCAGGAATAAATAAAAAAGGAAGGAAGGAAAGGAGAGTGAGCTTTTTCTAAAAAAGAAGGATGAATGAGAAAGCGTGACAGAGAGAAAGAAAAAAAAGAAGAAGAAGAAGGAGAAGAAAGATGGAACAGAAATACTATGGTGTTAAAGAGGAAAAAAAAGAACAATGCCACAGGAAATAAAATAAATTGCCTGCTGCGTTGTTGTTACTGGGGTGTATAGGTAAGGTGGTGCGCGCGGGCGAAATCACAAAAAGAAGGTATGGGGAAAAAAAATCTAAGAAATGCAGTAACCACGACGAATTGGTACAATCAACAACAATTGAGAAACTGCGGAAATTTATAAACTCTAGAATATTTTGCCCCTGGTATTATCAATGGACGTAGACGTGGAAACCGTCAACAATTGTACAATGGCAGGAATAACCAAGATGACGGGGGTTCATTCTTTTGAAGAAAAAAATAACCGGTGGTAACTATGTATGTACATGACTTATACTACGGAATACGGCAGTTGTGTGCGTGTGTGTGTAAGTTTTAAAGAAGCTACGCATGTTGGAGGAAGGTAGGGCAGAAAAGCCTCATGTAGGACGAACATCACAAGTAACCAGCAACCTGCAGAAACTCGGGATATTGACAGTCGATATCCCACTTGATCGCCAACATGAAGGAATCTTTCTAGCGGAAGTGGCGGCGAGTTTTGACGGATTTGATTATCGTTACATTGCGGTCAGGGGCACGGGAAGACCAAATAGGTTTGCTTAGTGGTATTTTGGCGCGCATGCAACTTGTATTGTATCGCATGTAATGTACATTATGTATGGACGGACGGACGACAGCTGGGTACATACTACAATATAGAGTAGAGAAAAGGATGGATCGGGGTCCATTCGAAGCTTTGAGCTCTTTTTGCCATTGAGCTATGGTAGCTTCATGGCAGCAGCACGAGGCCAGACTGTTTAAACAAGGAGAAAGCCGGGAGACAGCAGGAATTTTGGAAATGGGATGTCATTCAGAAATGGATGTTTGATTCATGCTGATTCTTGACGTTGCCAAGATGGCGTAAGAGAAGTAACTCTGGTTCGGCAGACGGGTGGTTTTTTTGTTCGTTTCTCTTGATTTTCCATTCCTAGAGGATATGATATAGACGCGCATCTGCATATCTCTACTCGTTCGCTTCTTCCTTTTGATTTTTGTTGCTTACCTCGTCACCGTGTGGACATGGTCTCCTCGTCTAGCCTAGCCATGTCAATAACCATGTAATTTATCCCCAAACCACAAAACTATTTAGCCTGACCAACCCGATCCAATGAATCCGTGTCGTCCCCGCACCAACCACCATTTCCGCGCAACTGCTTTTCAACAATCAGAACAAGACAAGAATCAGCATCATCATCATCATAGTCCCTATACTTTTCAAGTTCCAAGTTTGCTGTATGTATATACCTAGTCTGCGCCGCGCCCACTCATAGGTCCGTTACAGCAAAGGCTGATGCAGAAAGGGGCCGCTTGGCTTTTGGCGTTTATGCAGGTCGGTCGGGTCAGCGAGGAAACCGCCGTTGGCTTGGATGATCGGGACTGCCCTGGACATCCTAGACACATGCCAACGTGACCCCCTGGTGGCACGGCTTTTGTATGTACCTGTAGAGGCGTTAATCTGTACATAAGTTTTCGCCTTGGAATTTCCGAATCATTACATGTCCATATTCACACAAACGCCTGAGTCTTCTCACGTTTATATACAGATAGACTCCTATCTATCTATGTCAATGTCACAACCAACTCCATCACAATCACCACAAATCCCACCATACCGTCCCGGGAAATCACCACCGCTGGTCCCTTCCCCTCCCTGTCAAATTACCCCCTGTCCAGAATCCGTCCAAGCGTCCTCCTTCCCATCCTCCAGATCCTTCAAATCCTTCCCATCCTCCAACTGGTCCAAAAATTCCCAAAAAGTCCACAACCTCTCCCAACAAGAACAAGCTCACCCACCGCAACTTCCCTTTATCAATACACAAGCAACCCTTAATTTAACCCTCACGGTACATTTGTGAACCGACAACCTTGGTTCGTGGACGCCTGACACATTGGTGGGTTGGGACCATGTCGATCGTGAGTACCGGGCGCCTCTTTTCTGTCTTCCTATGTATGTATGTACGGTTGTGGTAGATTCTCCTGCACTTTGTGTAATTCTCTCGGCCGGTCCTTTTTGGTTCCTGAATTACAAACATGTGTGCCTTGCCTTACCTGGTTCCCTATTAACCATCCTTCCTTCCTTTATCCTGTCCCTTACAACGTCAAATGTATATTCGTCGTGAACCTTCAAGGCCCCACCAGCCGAGGAATCCCTTCCCTTGCCTTTCCTTGGCCTGTCTGCGACCTCTATCGCGTGTCTGCCCGTCCACAATGAAACCTACCCTACCTTGAAACTTGGCAGAGTCATTTACCACTATTGGGGACGCCCATGTTCAGCCAAGCGTGTCGCCAACTTTCTAGAATCTTGTCAGGATTGAACCTTGAGGTGTGGTGTTAACCCTATATACACTCTGTACCACATGTAACCCTACTGTATATACTTCTCACTAACCTCCGTCGCAACGGGTTCCTCATCATCTTCTCCTTCAACCTGGACTCTCCGTCCCTGAACTCCAGCAACAACACGATCAACAAGGCTCTCAAGATACACCTCATCTGATCCAACCAAAGTAACCGTATTCCGGCTCTTATTAAACCGCGGGTAACTCCCCACCTTTACCCCCTTCGGTTCAACCTCCCCCGCCAAAACCGTAAGATACTCCGCTACTGCACTTTCCGAAAGCGGAGTCGAGATCAAAACCCGATGGATAGGTTTACCATCGACTCTCGGGGCGATCTTCTCCTCCAAGCCCGCGAGGAGCTTCGTGAAGAGCTGCGGGATACCAGGGAGAATATGGACATTCCCGTTTACAACAACCACAGGAACCCACATGTCATCATGAAGATAGAGGAGTTGCGGGTCAAGAGGCCGGCTGGTGTCTAGCGGGAACAGAGCCATGCGCTGTCTAGCTTTAAGAGCAGGGGAAGGTTCAGTCCAAGAGAAGTTGGGCTGGGAAGGGTGGGGTTTGGTAAGTTTGGCCATTCTTTCCATGGTGTAGTCATGGAGAGTCAACGGGAGACCAAAACCCTTGCCGATTGACTGGTATGTAATGTCATCGTGGCTGCGATTTCAGATTAGCTGTGTGAGACATATCTCGCAGGCGACACAAACATGACTTACGTAGGACCAATTCCACCACTGGTAACAACAAAGTCATACTTGGCACTCATTCTGGCCACCGCCTCGGCGATTTCATCCTCTTCATCAGCGATAACTTCTATCCGCTTGAGGTCAATACCAAGGTTAAAACACCACTTGGCAAAGAAAGCCGAGTTTGTCTACCAAAAATAGTTAGTCCCCAAGATATCTGCATGTTTATTCTTTTGGTAACGACTTACATCAACAATCTACATATTGCGCATCTAGTTAGTGTTATTCTTGTACTACCAACCCCGCGCAAACTGTTCTGCACGCAAATACATACCTTCCCGCCTAGAACCTCATCACCGATAATCAAGCACGCCGCCGTGCGAACAGCGCAAGTTTGTCTCTCAATAGAAGTCTTCGTCATTGTTGTAATTGTAATCTTGTTATACGTACACAGGTAATGAATCATCACTCAACCCAATCCAATAACCCGTGTTTGTACCATGACACACTAACCCTACATATAATCTCACGACGTCATTTAACCCTGGTAATATCTCTCCAAAGCTTCTCGCTTAGTCAGCCATACATGCATTTCGTTAAATTTGGCATGTGGCTGTTGACGATTTGATCTTCGGAACCGATTATTTCCGCAGTCACTCATTTTTACCTATAGAGTCCGTCCTAGCACGAAGGCCAGTCAGCCCAGAGAATTTCCCGACACCCAGCGTCACTTCCACGACCACTGTTTCGAAATCCTCACCACATCTACCAAAACACCAAAATGGCCGGCCAACCCGACGCCCCCGCGTCTTCCATGGCACCTCTCCTCCCCCTCGCATTTCCCTCGGCGCCCATTCCCACGGCAATCCGGGTTCTCCAGCCTGTTGCTCTCTGTGGAATATATTATCTCTCGTTTGGCTCTCTTGTGGCCGCGCCAACGGATGTTCTTGCCAAGTTACTCGTTGTCACGGCTGCTACTCAGGTGGTTTACCTGGTTGGAGCGGTCCCCGAAGTCAGTGACAAGTATAAAGGGCGGCGACGGCCCGGTGAGAAGAGAGGCGTTTTAGGAAAGGGAACGACCCTGGGGAGAGATTTATTCGTGAGTTTCATTAGCAGGGGATGTATAGAAGCAAGCTAACAGAAGTACCAGACGGCGACTCTCTCGCTATTCCTAACCGCCCTCATCACCCCGTTTCTCCACCTAACTCTCGTCCTTTTCGGCGCGCCTCTTCTCTCTCAACCACTTGCTACGCTTCTTTGCGCCGCACACATCGCTCTGCTCACTATATACCCTCTATTCTTCGCACACGGCGTCGAAGGCCGTCCATGGTACGCTCTTGGATCTCTCAGTCATCCTATTGACGAGGTTTACGGCGGGATGCTTGGTGGGTTGTTTGGCGCGTGGCTAGGTGCCGTGCCGATCCCTTTGGACTGGGACCGTGAATGGCAGAAGTGGCCGGTTACGGTGGTTACGGGGGCGTATTTGGGGGTTGTCTTTGGCCGGGCTTTAGGTGCCACGGTGGGCTGGGGGAAGAGGGCTGTGGAGTTGGATTTGGGAGAGAAGAAGACGGAGTAGATAGAAGGGGACTACAGTAGTATGTAATAAGAATCATGGATTCATTATGCTTTCAGAATTTTCAGTGTGAATAACTCCCACCTGGCCATACATAGGTAAGAGCCAGTCTAGAGTGTAATAGAATAGTCATCACGAAGCAAGAATCCACAACTCCCAGCTAAACCGTCTCCATCACAGTCTCACAAAGACCGTAAAAGTGACAGCCAGCCGGCCATCCCAACGACAAAAGTCCATCGTAAGATTTCAAATAAAACAAAAGGACGATTCAAATTCTCAGAGCCAGCCGGATTAAAACTCTTTTGTAGTCCACTCGTTACCCGCATTGCAGTTGGAATTTAGCAGACCCGCGTGGGACAAACTACTTAGGGTTATGATTAAGTGCTTGGTGGAGGTAACGGTGATATTTGCCCGGGTAGTCGAGCATGGTATCGTGAGAAAATAGACAGGCTTATACGTCATTGGAACTTTAAGTCTTGTAGGAGATCGTCGTGAAGATAAAAGGGCTGGGTATTTCCAGGTTTGGGAAGAGACGGCCCCTGTCCATGCATTTATACAGATTTCTAAATTTGAAGAGTGAAATGTATGTACATATGTATAGTATCAGCAGTATATCATTATAAAGAGAACTCAAAACCCAACGCCGCGCAAAAGCAGTATAAATCAGTCCCTCTCAGTTCGCTTGTTTCTTCCGGAGCCCCTCTCGTCTAGTCTCCTCCATCTCCAACTTCATAACCTCATTGAACTCCTTCGGGTTATCCAAGAAGAGATTATGACCAGCCTGACTGATGATAACCACCTTAGCCGCACCGTTTTCTTCTCTCGATTCACGTTCAGTTCCCTCTCTCAAGGCCTTCTCTCTCCGCTCAGCAAGTTTCTCCACGGCGGCATAGCCACCAGCTACATCCATCCAGTCGCCATCACCGTACATGAAGATTACCGGGATTCCAGTCTCCTTGAGTGGTACACCATCAGCAGAGGACCCCTTTGGCGCGGGAAGAACACCCCGACCGACCTTGTCAATCCGGTTGACAATAGGGCTGCGTGCATATGCACCGGGGGCAAGCAAATATGGCAAAGCATATTCACCGGATCCCGGTTGGCGGAAAATAGAAAACGCATAGTCGTGCATGGTAGATGCTTCCTCGGTCGGAAGGTGGTTGAACCGCCGACTACTCCATCCCGAAACCAATCTTGGCCCCAACGGTCCCGCGTAGCGAATCAAACTAAACGGCGAAACGTTCGCATCCCAAAGGTGCTTGAACCACCCTGGAATCTTCCGTGCCGGCTCCCCCTTCGGGATCCCACTAGTTGGTGTCGCCTTGGTAAGATCCTCTTGGCTCTTAGTGAATTCGCTTTTCAGCGTGGACTTCTCTGGCTCCGGCAGTGCGTCATCTACCGCATTGGGGTTCTCGGGGACACCCACTGGGGAGGCTAGAATTAGTTTCTTGATACGCCCGGGATACTTGAGGGCATAGGCAACACCGAGGTAGCCACCCATGGAGTGGGCACAAAGAGTGAATGTCTCAAGACGGCGCTTTTCACGCCATTCTTCAAGAGAGTCGACGAACCAGGCTTCAGCTTCTGTTACAGCCGCTGCGCGGGTTTTAGCTTTAATTGTGAATGAGGGACGACTCTATAGATGGATTAGAATCTGTCTGGCGACATAAAATGTACTGTAAGGAAAACATACCGAGTTGCCCATTCCGAGCATATCCAAAGCCCAAATCTTCCACCCTGTGACTCGTGAAAGCGGCTCAAAGTTCTGAAAGTAAAGGCCCAATCCGGCGCCATAACCGTGCAGCATAACGAGGTTCTCATCCACAGGCTCTCCTACCCGGTCGACGCTGAACTCATTGAGGATACGGTTCTTTCCCGACAATGGCACCTTATTCAAGTTCCAAGTGCGGAAGCCAAACGGATCCGAATGGTTCTCAGGTGGCGTCAACGTCTTCAAAGCAGACCCCTCTACAAGATGAGGAATCATCTTGAGGAGATTGCGCTCTGCAGTTGGCGCATCAGTAGCAGACCACTTATACGAATTAGTCAATGAACATCCCAGACATATATGCATGCAAGATAAACTTACCCATTGTTTCGCCGACTCAGAGAATCCCAAAGGAAACATCTGAGCAAACGTCATTCTCTGCTGCTTAGATGGCGGCTCCTCCTTAGTCGACATATTTCCAAGATCACTATGGTCTCGAAACCTCACTCTAACAATTCTCAAAGAAGCAGTCCTGGCAAGTGACGATGAAGATGAATAAACGCGGCCTTTCCTCAACACAGAAGCGGCAATAGAACTTTTTTGCATGACAAGATGGAAAAAAATCACAAGTTTGGGTGGAGAGTGGCGGAATTCACGTGGTTTATATAGAAGCTACAAATTTAAAGTCGTTGTTTTTATTACTTTACTATCGGGATGTGATACTTGAGTTCGCCCGATGTCTCCGGAGAAGAACGCTTGTTGGTAAGGCTGCCTCCGGAGTTAACGAGAAGCGCAAACACCGGATGGCGGTGTTCCTGGGATTTGGTAGGTTTGTTAGGCTGAGACAGTCTGGAAGTAAGCGATCATTCGGATGGTTTTTGGGGAATAATCCTGGTTCGGAGGGATTAGTAGAGCCGCTTCGTCCGACAGTGTACGGACTGTGTTATCGTGGAATCAACGTCGATTGTACATAGAAACACAGTATTAATTACACATAACTGCACAGTAGGTTGACATCGAAATACCCTAACCCTTTGGAAGAAAATGACGTAATAGAAGAATTAATTGAATGTACAGAAAACTATTAAATGCGATTCACCATCCACGACCACCACTTGTTAATACCTGGTCCCTGACCAAAGATATTACCCCCGATAACCTCGACATCAATGTCGAACTCGAGCATCTGGCGGAAGTTGAATATCTTATTCTTCTCACCAAACGCACCCAACCAGCCCTCTTGATCGTCCCAACCAGCGGAATCGCCATCGGCGCCGGTAGTAAGGAGTCCCTTAGCCCGCGAGTCGCGGATACGGCTGATTTCCTGCTCTAACTGCGTCTTCACCATAGCAGCGGGCAAAGCCGTGAACAAATCCATCTTATTCGCGGCAATAAGCACAGGAATTGGCGGAGGTGGACGAGACGTCTTTGATGAGGCGGCGCGGCGCTGAAGAGTCAAGAGGATGTCATAGAGGTATTCGGCGGTAGGCGCAAGGACATCTGGCTCAGAGAGGGCGGCAGCGTCAACCATAAAGACGATACCCTTGACGATGCTCTCGGCGTCGCTGGCCTTCTTGGGGTGTAGAGAGATCATCTGGTCGGCGGCCACGGCGCGGAGCTTCGGGTGTCCGGGAGTGTCGATGACGAGAAACTTGGTGTGGTGGCCGGCGGTGTCATTTTTAAGAAGGTGGTTTGTCCGGGCGGCGGCGATAGTTGACGCGGTGAATTCCACTTGGGTGGGAATCAGAGAGGTATGAGTCTCGGCGGGGGTCGAGTTGTTTTCGAGAAGAGTCAGAAGGGCAGTCTTTCCGGAGAGAGACGGGCCAACGAGGACGATAGACGGGAGATGAATGTACGGAGTAGTCTTGACAACGATGAAGTGCAAGATGATGGGAATGATGAGAATGAGAAGGGAGGCGTAGATGAGGAGATCCCAAGACGGAGTCAGAGACCAGAGAACGAAGGCGCGGGCGGAAAAGTACCACGAAATGAGGCGCTCTTGAAGCAATTGGGCGTCCATTGTGGGCGGAACCGGAGATGTAACGGAAGAATATGAAAGAAAAAGGGTGAAGAAGACAAAAAGACAACGAACAGAAACTAAAAAAAGTCGAATCAGATAACTTTATAAAGCTAATCGACAAGGATTTTGCCACCTTGGATATGCGGAATCAGCGTGTGCTAGCTTCCAATATAACACCACAAAGTGGCCTGTCACAAGCTCAAAATCGTTCGTTGAAGCTGCAGCCCGTGGTAATTAACCGTGTAAGTAAGGAACAGACTATAGGCGATGTTGCTCAGACACCTGACACTTTATCCATTGATTTTCGCAACCAGCAAGGCGACGTTGCACTTTCGCACACAAGGTTGTGGCGTATCCGCCGGGAATCCCTGTGGCGTTTAGTGATTGGCAGTCTTGACAGATGGCAAATACTACTGACAGCTGGCATGATGACGTTTATTCGTTGGGGACTGTTACGGCGGCGGTTGGTGATGATGTCTTGGATGTTTTGCGATGAGCAATTAACCTTACTGGCAAGCCGTCAGTCTACCAATTTCCTATCCCTTACCGACCACGGGAACATCCCTATATAACCCGTCCATTCCAGCGCATTACCAGCCGTGGATCCAGCGAAGAAACCGCCTTGCAACGCATTGCGACAAATCATCTCACGACAAGCCTAATCCAGGCTCCCAAAGATCTCCCAAATCACATATATCGCCCACCAGCCACATGTCCAGATAACAGACAATGGCCGACGACCTCGACTCCATGGTCAAGGGGACGCCGCTCCCCTCGGCCACCGCCATGTCCGGACCAGGGACGACTCCCATCCAGCACTCCGACACCACCACCCCGGGAACACTCGGCCCCGCCCCCACTCTGACAGCGGCGGCAAAACCATGGGATCCGCTTAGTTCGACGCCAAGTAGCCCGTCAATGATATACCTCAATCTCTTGATTCTCGAAGCGTCGTTGCGCGCACAGTATCTTGAGCTTCGCGCACGGCGACGTCACCATACGTTTTTCCTTCTTTTGCTATCTGGATGGGTTCTTGGGTTTGGCTATGCGTTGTTTTTGGCGCCGAGAGAGGATGGTATTGGTGTGGGTGGCTCGGTATATTGGGGTGTTGAGGCGGCGGAAAAGGTGTGTTTTATGGGCGGAGTTATCACGGCAGTGTTGGTGTGGGCTACGGGGATTTGGGATCGTGGTGTCCGGTGGCCACGGCGCTGGTTTAATGTCTCGAACAGGGGCCTTCGCGGGTTTAATTGTAAACTGGTGGTAATCAAGAGACCATGGTGGGCCGAAGCAGCTTCCACTGTAGGCTTCTTCTTGACTTATGGGCTCTTCTCACATACAGCATCCTCATCATATCGGTTCACTGACGCCGCAACCCTCCGCGAAGTCGACCGGGAACTATCCCTTCCCGAAACCCACCCCGTCATACCAACATCATATTCCCACAACACCGTCCCAACCGGCCACGAAGAAGATCTTGCGCCTGGTGGAGACTTCGTCAAACTCCTTCTATACCCCAAGCCCTTCTCGCCCACATTCCGCGAGAACTGGGAAAACTATCGAGCAGACTACTGGTTCCGTGAAAATCAACGGCGCGCCCTAATCGGAGCCAAGCTCACCGCTCGAAACACGGCATACGCGCGTGACCGATGGGGTTTCTTTTGGTGGCTCCCATGGCATCGGGCAGAAACAGAGCGCCATTTCGCACTGCTTAGATCACATGAAAATGTGCGTGAGAAACATGTGCCTGTGACGCCGGCCGGTGGTGCGAGAAGAGGGAGTATCAGACGAGGTAGTGTCTCGTCTACTAGGAGTTTGACGCCGACTAGAGCTGAAGGGGAACAGAGAGGGAGAAGTGGTAGTTTTACGGGGGCGGATAGGAAACGGGCGAAGAAGCTTTCTGTTTCGGGATTGGGGAAGAAGAGAGAGGGGTCGGGGTTGCCTTCGCCTTTGGCCCGGACGGATTGATGAGGGTGGTTGAGTTATGATTGCTTGAAAATAGCCTTGTTGTAATGAATATATTTCCGTTTTGAATGCTAATAGACTTAGGGTGGTTCTTTATAACCCCTTCAAAAACTCATCTACTGAAACTGGTTTCCGCACGGCATTGTTTAACCCTTCGTGGAAGCGAATCCACACATTCACCTTATCTTCATCAATCTCCGTGACGGCAACTCGTTGAATAACCTCCTCTATCACCCGTCCGAAGAAGTCCCTTTTGACTACAACCTGCGGGGCTTGTGACGCGGGAATCATAGTGGCGTCCTCGTCTATCTCGGGCATACCGGTGCCGATGCCTCCACCGGCTGTGAACCTGGCTTGGCGAGATGCTGATTCTATAGCCTTGAGAACCGAACGAAGTTCCTGGGCTAGGACCTGGCGGACGGCGTAGCGGGTTGCTTGTTGTGGTTTGGTGAGGGTTGTGTAAAGTGAGGCATGGTCGATATCACTAAGTTTGTTAGTTAATGACCACATGACTGCGTATAGAAAACTTACGGTTCAAATCTGAAAACCCATTGTGGACCTCTCATAATATCACCTTCAACCTTTCCTCTAACCAGCTTCATCCCCACATCAGCCATCGTCTCTGCAGCTCTCTTAACCATTTTCTTCTCACTTTCCTTCCTCACACTCGCTGTACTCTTCCCTTCCGGTCCCGCCCCATTAATGACCACCGGCTTAACATCCGGCGCGACCAAACGGGATAGATATGGGAGGAACTCCGTCGCAATAGATTCTGGACTCCGGAATGCCCGAAGGAGTCGAGCTGAGAGACCGTCTTGGAGAGATTGGATGATATGGCGAGTTGCCTTTTCTGCTTCACTTGCCAAGAAGGCGGCACGGGGACCAGAGAAGGCTTGGGAGGCGGGGTTGGCGGATTTCTCGTCGGTGGGGTCGTCACGGCGGCGGTAGTTGTTTGCGGCTCGGCGGATGGGCGCGGCGAAGAGGGAGTGGCAGGCTATAATCGGTTGGGACAAGTAAGCCGCTAACTCCCAGTCTTGGTCTTTGAAGAGTCTTGAGGAACATGTATCGTGGAAGTGCATCCACTCATACGCCTCGTTGGGCTTTCCTAGCGCCGAGTCATCCGTGTATTCTCTGTTCGGATACTCAGCAAAGATGTCACTCATGACTCGGTCATGTTCATTGCTAGCTTCAATCATATGTTGTAGCTGTGCAATACCATGTTTCTTATGGTGTTCCGAGAATCCCAGACTTCCTTGCGGTTGCTCCGCCATGAAAACCCCCGCCTGCTTGGTCTCTCCCAAAGCCGGCTTCGGGAACCCCGCGCCTTCCTGGAACACCCTCGTAACAATGTCTCTCACACTACCACGTCCGGTCCCTCTACCGCCGCCACTTCCCGACTGTAACTCTTGCAAAACATGCTTCTCAAGCCAAACCCTCGATAAAGGCTTCGTAGCTTCACCTGCCGTCTGTACTCGAAATCGTGATGCAACCCACTGTGCTACAACCATTACACCACGTAGGTCACCCTCCACTGCACTTTCCACACCCCGACGGGCTTCCTGACCACTGGCGACTCCCCAGGCAGCTTCGCAGAGTTTGCGGGCGGCGTCGCGTTCGCAGGTTATTTTCTCTTTGGCGAAGACGGTGATTAGACGGTTTACGACGTGGTCTATAGTTGGTTTACCCACGTGGATCACCTCGGCGAGATTTGACATGCGTAGAGGACGAAGGGACGGTGCGTAGATGTCGTTACAAATGAGAATAAGCGGTCTCATTTGGCGGAAGTCGTCTTTCCCCTTTTTGCCCTTAGTTCCACTTGTTACTCCGGCCGCATTCTTCTCACCCAGAGTAACCAAGTCCATCAAAGCCTTAATGAAACCACCATCACCACCAGCCCCAGAACCCGCAGTGACACCGTCAACTTCATCAACCACGACACAAAGCGGTCTCGCAATCCTCGGCTTATCACCGTCTCCTCCATTCGTTACAGTCTTCACCGTCTCTGTGCCCAAACTCGTCCGGATCCGTCCCTTGACAACATCACGACTCCGGTCATCGGATGCGTTGATTTCCAATACATCATAACCAGCTTGACGAGCGCACACATGTGCAAGAGTTGTTTTACCCAAACCAGGGGGACCAGTTAAAAGGAGGATTTTCCGATGTTGTCTTTCGTCATCATCTTCACTCGCATTCACCGGTTTCGGCGGACGAGAACCGGGAAAGACTAGAGAATCCCAAGCTTTAATCCAGCGGAGGACATGTCGATTGGTAGTGTCATCACCACATAGGTCCATGAATTTCTTAGCTCGGTACTTTTCCGTCCATAGGGAATGTTTCTTTGAACCCTTCTTCCCCGTCGTCTCAACAGACTCGATAATTGGGACTTCCTCAACCTCCATAGCTTCCGCCTTCTTCCGTTCTCTTTCTTCTTTCAGCACCTTCGCAGCTTTAATCTCTGCCTGAGCATTCTCTACCAACTTATGAATTGGAATTCCATAGTAACTCTTCGTTGCCCGTCCCTCGACCTTCTTCGATCGTGCCGACACTAACTCTGCATACGGAACAGCCTTTGTCACTTGTCTCTCCTGGAGAACCCTCGTGCGCCCGTTACATCCCGTCATAACATATGACTTCCCCGACTGAAAAACAGACCCTTCCCAAATAGGCACCTTTGTAGTCGATAGCCCTTGAGACTGACTCTGACTTTGAGGACGTAGGATATAGTCATCATCAAACTCATCCACCGCCGCCATCTTAGTCTCGCGCACTGGGAGAGCCTGGCTAAGTGAGAAAGGCGGGATATCAGTCGTGGCTGTTGTTGGTTGTGTCAGCATCCGTTTCTTAGGTGCTGGCCCATCGCGGATCGAAGAATCAGAGTCGGAATCGGAGTCAATCATGAAGCCACCGGTGGTCTTTGGTAAAACGGCAGCCGGCCGGGAGACATCGGGTGAGGGACGGGAGCGCTTCGTGCGGCCGGGGGAGGCCGGACTGCTCGGGTAGATTATTGGGGAGGAACCCATGATGAAATGAACGTAGGATTATTGTATTATCGTGTAGATTGACTGTAAATTAAGATAAAAAGAGCGTAGAAGTTTAAGTATACATGTATATATGATAGTCGTTTCTGACCCCCCTCAGTGCATAGCCTAGAATGTGTACAAAATGCCCAATATGGCAATTGCTTTTTTGTCAACCAACAGCGCGACGCGAAACCACTTTACGCGGCCGCTAAACCTACAGTGCATTGAGACCGTGCGTTTTTCAATCAATACTGTCATCGAGTCAATCCTCGGCTTGTTCCGAATAAAGACTATCCAATACCATAATTCACAAGTCAGTCACATTGAGATGTTATTTTAAAAACAGAAAAAACATTAATATAACCCGTAACCCAATCTATACAATAATCTTACAATCAACATCAGAATCTAAACTCTCGCCTCGCAAGTCAGGGCATCAGCCTCTGACTGGAAAAACTTCTTACTCTCGGCGCACTTGGCACTCGTGCATCCCGGACATCTCAAGGCCATTTGCTTACCAGCGCCCTCGTCTCCTCTCAGATGCGACAGCGCCAAATCTGCCAATCCCTGGATAAACACCTTGCTACCGTTAAGCGATTCAACGCGCTTCACAGTATCCGGGTGTCCACACTCTCCAATGACTTCCTTGTCCAGCTCGAAAAGCGTCTCAATGTGATCTGAAGTAAACGCAATAGGCACCAACAACAAATCAGTCTGTCCCTTCTTGATGTACTCCTCAACAGACATTTGCGTCTGTGGACCCAGCCATGGCTGAGGACCAACTTGTGATTGCCAGCAAAGGCGGTATGGGTTGGAGAATTTGAGACGTTGCATGACGGCGTATACTGTCGCGGCGACCTCACCGGGGTAAGGATCACCACGGTTGACAACAGTCATGGGGAGACTGTGTGCAGAGAAGAGAATGACGACATCCTTACGACGCTCCTCGGGATACTCGAGAAGCTTGGCCTCAATGTTTTGCGCAAAAGCCTCCACCAAGCCCTGATGGACCGGCCACCGGTCAATGACACTCCACCGAATAGCGCCATCGGTATTCTCCAACTTCTTGCCATCCGAATCTTTGCCCTCCATTCTCTGTCTCCACTTCCACAGCTCATTCAAACTGGACCCCGTCGTCGAGCACGAGTACTGCGGGTATTGGGTGAAGGCTACTGCCCGACCACCCTTCCCGTTTCCAAAACCATCATCGAGGAGCTTTTGGTACGTAGTTTCGGTAAGAGGAGCGGCGTAGCGGAAGGCGACGTAGGGTTTGTGAGGGGCGGTTTCGGGCGACATTTTGTCGAGGAGTTTGCACATTTCGGAAGCTTGGTGTTCAGACCAGCGGCGAATGGGGGAGCCACCGCCGATTTCTGCGTACTGTTTTTGGATCTTGGGAGTGCGGCGCTTGGAAATTAGAGGGCCAAGGTAGTTTTGGAGACGACCAAGAGGAATAAGGTCGGCGTCGGCCTGGAGAAAGACTTGGTTAGTGAATGAATCGGGCAAGAGCTGAAAATCGGGGATAGTGGACATACAAAGAGACGACTGAGGAAGTCACCGACATCCTCAAGAGTAGACGGTCCGCCCATGTTGAGGAAGACCATTGCCGTGGGGCCTTTCGAACCAGGAGCATTCTGGCTGACTGGTGGCATCTTGGCCTCGGTAGCCAACATGCGCGAACCCAGAACTGACCGGACGGCCAGACGGTGGGTCAGCTGTGAAGAGAAGCGTACAGAGCTCCGGGTGGTGAACATTGTGATATGAATAGCCTGCTATGTTTTGTATGAAATGGTAAAAGTGCAAGTCTATAAGTAAAGAAAGTGGCCAAGAAATTCGAAACGAAAGTAAAGAAAGACAGCCTAAAGATCAAAGCCCGTTTCACCAAGTCGAGCGATGGTTTCCATTTAAACTGCGACCGGATTTATAAGGCCGTGCGCTGGTTCTAGCCAAAAACCAATTCAAACACGGCTCGTCGGTGAGGAAGACGAATCGAATTGGCGAAATGGTGATTGGATGGGATCTGGGCTTTTCGGTCTATGATATACACCGAGTAAAAACTCGGTGAGATTAGGCAGCGGGTCACGTGGAGCTAGGATGGAGGTTGTAGCTTGAGCTTCTTGCTATAAAAGGAAATTTGTTGTTAAACGGTGGAGTTGCGACTTTCAGTTGCGACTGTTCTTTCATTTTTCTTATTTAATTCATACCACGAAGTTATGAACAATGTCTACTTATGATTATTATCAGAATGAGGATGAGGAGGAATATTTCGAGGTTGATGAAGCCGTGAGTTACACTACATTTCATCTCATATAACTCCTAACACAAACTAGAACTACAAAGACGCCCGCGATGCTGTCATTGTCGCAATCGACGTCAGCGCATCTATGCTCAAAGCTCCTCACGTGGACCCCTCAATTAAGAACCCGGATTTAGACACCTCTTTGGCTGCCTCGTTAAAATGCGTGTCCCATTTCATGGAGCAACGGATTATTTCCAATCCACGGGATATGTTGGGTGTTCTATTTTTTGGCACAAAGGAGTCACATTTCCCAGCTGATACGGAGGGGAGTAGTGCAGAGTATCCCGGTTGTTATGTCTATATTGACTTGGATATCCCCGCTGCACAGGATGTCCGGAGTTTGAAGAAATTGATTGAGAAAGATGCGGAGAATATTCTTACCCCGGGTGAGAGGCCCTCAATGGCGAATGTCTTGTTCTGCGCAAACCAGATATTCACGACTAGAGCACCCAACTTTCTAAGTCGCAGATTATTCATTCTCACTGATGATGACGAACCAAGTCGCGGCGATAAACAATCAAAAATTGCGGCAGCAGTTCGCGCAAAGGACTTATACGACTTAGGAGTTATGGTTGAGCTGTTCCCCATTGAATCACGGACAGAAGAAGAGCCTATCCCTTTCAATACGACCCGGTTCTATGATGATATTGTCTATAGAGACGCGTCCATTGATGAAGCTGGGAATCTGGATAGCACTGAGCGGCCCTCAGGAATTGCACTCTTCAAGTCTTTGATTTCCGATGTGACAAGTCGCAAAGTCCCCAAACGAGCCTTATTTGCTGGCATGCCATTTGAGATTGCCCCGGGATTGACTATCTCTGTTAATGGGTACAACATCATATCTCCACAGAAGCCAGTCCGGAGTGCTTATGTATGGCTAGATGGGGACAAACCACAGTTGGTTAAATCCGAGGCTGTCACCTTGGCTGAGGATAATGCGGAGGCAGTCAAGAAGGAGGATACTAAGAAAGCGTACAAGTTTGGTGGGGAGTTCGTATATTTCACCCAGGCGGAACTCAACACACTCCGATACTTCGAAGACCCTGTTATCCGCATCCTAGGCTTCAAACCTAGCTCATGTATCCTCCCGTGGCAATGCGTAAAACGCTCTACATTCATATTCCCCTCCGAAGCTGTCTACAAAGGTTCGACTCGTGTCTTCACCGCTCTGTGGCGTAAACTTCTTGCCTCGGATAAAGTGGCTATTTGTTGGGTCATCCCCCGGCGAAACGCAACTCCCACAATTTGTGCTTTATTTGCCACACGCACGAAAAAGACCCCCAAGACGAACATGCCATACCTCCCCGAAGGCATGTGGCTACAACCCATTCCCTTTGCGGATGACCTTCGTGACGGCCCAGCCGACTATCAAAAGGTGAAGCCTTCTTCAAAACTGGTAGACGAAATGTGCCAACTGGTTGAAAACCTACAACTTGCTGGCCGCGAATATGATCCTACAAAATACGCCAATCCCGCTCTACAATGGCACTACCGCATCCTCCAATCAATGGCTCTCGAAGAAGACGTCCCTACCAACCCTGTTGATGAGACACATCCCCGGTACGCCGGCATCCGTAAGCGCATGGGTAACTGTATAAAGAACATTAACCGGCTTGCGCAGGTCGATGCTGATGAACAGTTCTCGCGGAATAAGCGGGACTTGGACGAGGGGGAGACTCAGAAGTCTAAGAAGGTTGCTAAGGCGCCCGCGGATGTCGATTTGTCGGATAAGATGTTGAAAGCAGCAGTTGAAGATGGCAGTTTGGGTAAGTTTACAGTGGCCAAATTGAAGGACGTTTTGACAATGAGAGGAATTGCACCACAAGGACGGAAACCAGAGTTGATTGAGAAGATTGAAACATATCTCGAAACTCAGTAGGGTCGCGTAAGTGTCTAGGGTTAACTGAATTAATGATATCATAAAGTAACTTATCAAATGTATTCGTCTGATATGAATGTCTAAACGAGTGAATTCGTACACGTATAGACTCGAAATCCATCAGACATCTGACTCGTAGTGTATATCACCCCAAAGCATCTAGTATCATCTGATACTCACCGAAGCGATCCACACCGAGACATACACTAATACCATTTAACCCCTGTACATAATTTCGAGCGACGACTGCGTTGAACGCCAGCGAGCCAGCGCAAAACTTAAGTTCCAGCGCAAGGAATACCGTCATCTAAAATATCTATGGAATCCATTAAAACGTCATTTCTGCGAACATCCAATAAATATCTTCAAAAACCCTCCATCAACACATGAACGCGCCATCAATCGCAAAACCCCCACCCCACGCGAAACCTCCATGGCCGAAACCCGCTTCACCATCTTCCCCGTGCCATGCCGAGATCCTCGCGCCCCACCGCCCCGTCCGATCGGTATAATATGTAAATCCGTGACAGATCTCCAAGAGAAACTGTCCGACCACCTGTCCCGTGATTGTACCAGTGACCGGGCGCAATTCGTCCGGCTGACGTTCCAATTTGACGCGGATGCGACGTTTGAAATTGCCGCGGGGACGGCGCGAGCGGAGAGAGGGAACCGAAAGGTTTTGAGAGCAGGAGTGGTTATGTTGAGAGGTCAGGAACAGACACAGGAACGGGAACTCGTGGCGAAGTATATTGCCGGGAATGTCGGGAGGATTGATGGATGTTTCTGGGCCATGGTGGGGTCAGCGAACGGTGCTGCGGAGTTTGTTTGTGGCAAGAGTATGCGGGGATGGAGAGAAAATGTTGCGAAAAAAAGGGTGAAGACGGCAGCGGTCGAGTGTGTTAATGAGAAGACTAAGCCGACCTTGTCATGTAGGTTGATCTAAGAATAAGAAACCACTGGGAAAAAAGATGCTAACATACCTGTTTTTTATAGCTAAACCTGCTTATGATTGCAACGGGAAACTCTTTGTCATATTCTCCGAAAAACACGACGCTGTCATTGTACGATATACTCACATCCCATTGCACAAAACGTTAGATGATATACGTAGCATAACGATACCCACGCCGCCTTCAGAGCTTGAACTATCTCCTAAACGAAAACGAAAGTATGATGTACCGCCAACTCTTGGTTCAGATGACCTCAAAGTACTAGAACAACCGGTATATAAGAAACCACGGAGGCCCCGAAAAAGTGCACCGGCCGTGTTAGAAAAGTCGGTAGTTCAAAAGTTACCAAGGTTACGCAAGAGCGCGGGAGTAGTTACCGAGCCAGTGACGATCCCGGAGGAAGTACTAGTTAGGAAACCACCCAAACCACGAAAAGGCGTAGGAACTCCCGTGGAATCTACAGTTGAGAAGCCCCTAGATTCAACCAAAAGTATAGGTCCTCAGCACCCTCTACCAACAGACTACTTCCAAAAACGAAGAGATGAAATTGCAGTCGCGCTTCTCAAGACAGCAGGTATCGACCCTGCTACCCTCCAGCCCGATCAACTACGCATTCTAGCTGATCAAGACTCTGATACTCAAAAGGAGTCTGTCGCTATGTTTAAGATGTTCGGCGCAGAAAGATTACGGATCGTTTACCCACCAGGCGAGGAACCACCGGCTCAAAAAGAGGGACAGACAGAGGATGGGACGAAATCTGGAGAGACGGGATCGATAGACACTACGACTTCAGTCCCCAACCAGCAGAGTGGTTCACAGGAAACTGCGGAGATAAATGAGACAGTCACCGAACCACCAAAGGCAACAACTCCAGAACCAAACGACTCCACACCTTGCGTTGGTGTTGGCAAATTCACAATGGAAAATCGCCCAGCTCAAAGACGAAGTGCGAGACACTCTAAGGTTTCCACTGAACAACCAAACGAACGTCCTGCATCACTCACCCGATCATCAAAGATTCTTGTTAGTACTACTAAACCTTTGAAGACCGCGTTACCAGATCCTACTTCGAAAATGTCTGAAAAGATTGTTGCTGCGAGTAACCCTCCCATCCGGCGGAGCCAGAGAAAGTCTGTTGTGGGCGCCCAGGGAACTGGGGCCACCACACTGGATGTCCCTGAGACGGCCCGGGCATCTGCCAGTCCGGTTGAAGCGCCAGTGGCATCGAAAGATGCCCCAATGGACGCTCCCGCTGACTCGTCGTCTGTGATGCCTCAGCCTTTGCCTCCCAAGAGGCGGAGTGCTAGAATTTCAAAGACGGCCGCGGAAGAGCCAACTAGAAGCCCTATCTCGCCTACCTCAGCTTTAGATATTCTTGCTGAGGTGGTCGCGGCTTCGAAGCCCATGCCACTTCGGGTCCAAGAATCTACTGCGGCTGTCGAAGAGACAGTCCCATCCAAAGTTGTCACGAGAAGAAGCATGAGAATCTCTCATGCAGCTCAACCCATCACGGAGGCCACTACCCAATCATCCGTTAATGGGGTGGCCCCATCGATCTCGCCGCCTACCGTGGCTGCCTACACCAGTGATGCTCCGGCTGTTCCCAACAGTCACGTGTCCAGGCAGAAGACAACAATCGTCGATGCCAAACGTAAGACCCAAAACAACAGGACTGAAGTTGTTGACCCAGTTGCTAACAAGGCTTTGATTCAAGTTACCAACATCCCCTCCGGTGTTCAAGTGTCAACCATTGCACTTTCTACTCGTTCACATCATTCCGCCAAAGAAGACATCGCCGCCCCGGTTGAAGTCTCCGTTAAGAAGCCCAAATTGCGAAGAAGTGAGAGAGCCAAAGGCTTGGACGCTTTGTTGTTGAGTGAAAAGGCTGCTAAAGAAGCTGTCAACATGGCGCCGGCTACAGACGATGAAAGCCCCAAGGCGGTTATTTCGCGTGTTGCTTCGGAGGAGGTCAGACCCCAGAGAAGCAAGAGAGCGAGAGTTGAGAGTGCTTTGCCCCAGCAAAATGGCGGGAGCGATGCTGTTGACGTCTCGAGCCTGGCCGGCGATGACGCAACCTCGACGACTTTGGTTTCCAGACGGGTATCTCGGCGGTTGAAATCCCAGTCTCAGGTTGGTGATTCTGCCACAGACGGGGCCGACCAAACTCTTGTTGTTTGTGCCCATGAGCTCCCCACCATCGCCTCGCAGGAAGGCGAAGAAGATGTGACATCTGCGCCACGCAAACGCAAAAGAACTGGCCCTGGTGCAGACAATAACTCCGGTTTGCCTGCTTTTGCTCCCGAGACACGCCACCGTGTCACCGCGGGTGATATTGCCGTCGTTGTCGAAGATCATCCGATGTCTGCTCCTGCTGTCGTAATGTCTTCAGCTAGAGAGCCCGCGGCTAGTAGACCTCTCAGATCGGGCATGTCGATTGTGAAGCCTGGTCAGGATACGACTATCATTGAGATTTCCGATGATGTTGACTCCGAGCTTTCCAGTGACGATGTCTCTGCCGAGATCGATGAGACTTTGTTGCCCATGGAACCCAGTGATTTTGTGGAGCCTCCTGTGGAAGATCTTGAGCCTGCCGTGGATGAAGAAGTTGTGGCCCCCGAGTCACGCAAGAGAAAGAGACCGCGCAAGCCATCCGGTCAGTCTTTGAGTGCAGAGCCCGTCGGTGCCGCCGCTGGAGAAGAGGCTACAATGACATCGGCCTCTGCCCCTGAGGACGATGAAGCCCCTGTTTTGACGGCTCCAGTCCCCGAGCTTGCTGTGGAACGTCCTTCCGTGGCTGTTGACGAAACCACTCTCATAGAGACACGAGGGCAAGTAGACACTGAAAACGCTGCTGACGAGAACGCCGTTACTTCCGGCTTCGTCACTCCGCCTGTTCGCTCCATGGATGATACTGAGACTGGCTTCCATGCTATCCCTGCCGTCGACCCAGCCCTCACTCCTATTTCCAAGGTTCTTGCCATCATTTCCGGTATCTTTGAGGACCCTGAGATGGGCCCGCAGGTCGCTATGATGGGGAGAGAGGCCGAGGAGCACGTCGTGGCTGTGACCGAGGATATTACACAGGTCTCCCCCGCTCGGAAGAAGCAGAAGACTGGAGAGGGTGAGGCTGAGAAAGAGAGTGATGAGCCTGTTTTTGATGAGATAAAGACTACTGAGAGAGAGACCGAGGCAGAGGTTGGGCCTGGTGTTACAGATGATGTTGAGATGGAAGAGGTTGTTGATGGTGTTGTTGTTGGAGAAGCTGATGAAAAAATTGGTGATAGAGATGTTGTTTCTGAACAGGCTATTGAGGCTGTTGTTGCTGAGGATGTTACTACGGAAGAGAATGCTGTTGCGGATGATGTTGTTGATCAGGAGGTTTCTGATGAGGTTGCCGTCGACGATGCTGCCACTGGGGATGTTTTTGTTGAAGATGATGTTGTTCCTAGAGAGGTTACCGAGGATGTTGCTGCCGAAGATGTCGTTGGAGATGAGGTTGTTGAAGAGAAGACCGCTGAAGCGGAGGCCGTTGAAGAGGAGGTTGTTGAAGGAGAGGTTGTTGAAGATGTTGTGTCCAGAGAGGTTCCTGAGGATGTCGCTGCTAAAGAGGAGGTTGTTGAAGAGAAGGCAGCCGAAGCAAAGGCCACTGAAGATGTTGCCCCTAACGATGAACAGGACAGCTCGGAACTATCAATGGGAGGAACTGAGACTCCACCTAGTGTGGCTGAAGTCCCGGAGTCAGTCATCCCCGATGCTGCCCTTCTTTCTGTTGCAGTAGGCCCATCGTCGGAGGGTTCGACGTTGCGGAGAAGTCGGAGAACCAAGGAGTCAACGAGTGCAGTACCGACTAAGCAAGTCGTTGTCGCGGAAGTAGACAAGAGTTCGGTGACCCCAAAGCCTTTGTTAGCTGCTACTAAAGCTAAAGAGCCCAAAAAGCCTATCCATACATCTGAAGATGCCGTGGCAGGGACTTCATCCAAGACACCCCAACCACGCAGGAGCTCCCGAACTAGCTCCATTAAGCCTACGGTTCCGCTGCCCCTAACGGCAAAGACTGCCAAAGGAACAAACAAGCGTTCCGCGCCGCCTACCCAAATTTCAGAGAAGCCCGCACCCCCCGTTGCTGCATCTAAGAAGAAGACGATTAAGAAAACCAAAACGACGCCAGTCACTTCGTTGCCGTCCCCGGCCGTTACCACTGCCTCTCCAATCCCATCTGTACAAGAGGAAGAGCCTGCTTCGGGTGAAGCCAAAGTGCCATCGGCGTCTTTAACCGCGCCTTCCCCAGCTCCATCGGTCCCGGAGTCAGAGCCTAGCTCTGTTACAGTCCCCGGTGCCTCTTCATCGGGTGTAAACAACAAAGTCAACACCAGAGGAGGTGCTGAGATTCCTTGTGATGGCTGTAGAAAGATGAAGGCCAGATGCAAGCCTAGACCCGGCGGTTGCTTGCGGTGCTTCTACTCTGGGCGTGATTGCACATTTTCTGACCCGACTCCTCCCACATACAAAAGCTCAAAGAAGACTTAAACCAGCACGGTTAGATTATCAGCATGTTAAAATAGACAGTAGGATTCCTTTTATTAGATAGATGTACCTTCATTAAATAATGTTAATTTTTTCCCGACTCCCCGTTGGTCTTGTGTCCGTGTCAAAGCCTAACATTCTCAACTCGGAGTTTCCTTCCCAAACTTCCGGCCAAGTTGCGTCTATCTCACGTCTAAAACCCGAGCCTAACCTCGTCATTCTCTGTCTTCCTGCAGCCCAAATCTCCAACACCCGCTTGTCACGAAGTCCAAGGAATAATCTGAAAACACCTATATACGCAGTCCGATACGCCTCTCTCATATCGATGAATCCTTGTCTTGACAAGATGGTTGTCCAACGCTTGTTGATCGAGAAGAACAATGTATACGCCATATCTGTATTTGAGACTTCCACGCACGCATGGATCATTTTATGTAGGTGTGTTGTCCGGGTATCGTCTAGTCGATCAAGTGTCTTTACTTCATCAGCAAGGAAGGACAGTGTTGGTGAGTCTGAGGCTAGGTCGATTAAGTAGCCGAGTGTTTCACCGGTGGCAGGCTCGTTGGTATAGTTTGCTATGGAGGTGTACAGGGCCAAGCTGGATTTCAAGTCATTTTGCGAGTGGTAGACTTCCAGGAGGACATTGAAGGCACAGATGGGGACATGATGTTGTTGTTGTTTCAAGTGAGTGGAGAAGACTTCAAGGAGTGACGGGTCTTTGGATAGTGTGTTGAAGAGCATCCGGGTACTGCCTTTGCGGACGTCTAGACGGGATCGGTACATGAGTGAGAGGACTCGGGCGGCAGTGGATAATTCACCTGTTGCGGCGTAGCAGTCGAGTAGCGGTTCAAACTGGGCAAGACCGAGTTTCCCACCTCGGATAGCCCAGGCATCCATGGCTTCAAGAACAAGAGCTGCGTCGCCGTGGCGGGCAGCGGTGTTGATTATGTTCTGGAGAACACCATCTGCTACATGTACATCTAGGGCTTTGGAAATATAGTGCCAAAGGACCTTAGTCCCACGGTAATGATACCCTTCCGATAATTGGGTGAGCATAAAAAGAAGAAGATCGCCGGTGGGGGGGCTTCGCGCGGGCTTGAGACGTTGGTAGACAAGGTTATATGCCTCCTCGTGGAAACCGAGACTGGCGTAGACGGCACAAAATATGTCGAGGACCCAGGTGGGGATGGGCCCTGCAGCCATGATCTCTTCAAGTTTGTCAAGAGCCATTTCGTACTGCGTGTCTCGGAGGAGACCGATGGCTGAGAAACATTGGTCGAGGGTTGTCGGGGTTTGCCAGTTTGAGCGCATGGAGGTTAACACTGTGTTGCGGGCGACGTAGTCGGGGTGGATAGCGAGAGCCTATGCTTGTTAGAAATGAGCTGAAAAGTGAAGTGGTATACTTACAGCTAGACAGTTTGTCCAGAAACTTGGGGACGGGGGCATATTATGTCTTTCCATTTCCTTTAACATAACCCGGACCGGCTCCGCTGAGCCCCGGGGATGCGACATGAGTTCCATGAATACATTATAATGGTATGTATGCAACTTAACCTGTCTATTCTCCAACAAATACGTCAAAAATGCCCCCACCTTGTCATAAGATCTTGCCTGACCACGGACATATTGTAGTGCTTGGAGAATCGTAACCTGGTCTGCCCGGCTCAAGAGATCATCCCATGGCGCTTTAGCTTGTACCAAGTCATCAACGGTCACAGATGCGTCTATAGTATTCTTCCCTTTTCCTCGGCGGCGTGCAAAGAGAATTTCTGGATCGACTTGTGCCGGGTGGTTTGGATTGGCGGCTGGGTAGTTTTCTGGTGGTGGTTGTTTCGGAACGGCGGTTGCAAGGGTGCGAGGGCCCGGAACGGAGGCCGGGGATGAATGTGGGCAAGGTTGGATGTTGCGGGTGTAAGCTATTCTAGTGAGCTTCAAGCCATCTGTGGCCAAACGACGAGCTGACATGACGGAGTGAGAAATATGTCTTTCACGAGAAGATTCAACTTCTCAATCACAAGCAAGAACCTTCCACAATAATCCCGCTTATAAGTCCCCACGCAAACTCAATGCAGTATAAAATCGCAAACTTTAAAAAATCCGGGCACACTGTGAAAAAACAAAATCACCCAGCATTCAGCCCATGCAACGGTAGTCGCAGTCGTGCATGTAACGTCTGAGTCGTCAATGAAGGTTACAGGCAAAGCAGAACGACAGGTGCATGCGTAGGTATGTACATGTGTATGTACATGCGTTCCTGGCCAGTCCGAGTTCTGTGGGTTATGCAGGTGAGTGAAAAGGATCCCGAAATGTTGGAGAAGGCATGTGTATATCTCCTCGCAGATATAATTTGCTAAGGTGGTTTTTGCGAAGAGGCTCTTGCGAAGTGAGTGATAGGAAAACATATCACGTGAGTTTGGCGGGGGCGTGTAACGAGCATTCTGAAGGTTAGATGTAACCTTGTTTGAACCGGGGGTGTATATACACATAGAACGCGGGGGCGGGGTTTAACATAAGATGGGTTGGGATGGAGAATCAACATTAATATATTCCGATATAGGTAAAGTTCGCTTTCCAGCGACCCCGGATGAGAAAACCAGTTTTCCCCGCTTCAATCCAAGAAAATAAAAAAAGTAAAAAAAAGAAGTCTAAGAATGTCCGGTATAGCCTACCAAACAAGCAATTCAATCCATCTAGAAAGAGCCTGTGACCTCTCTCTCTCTCTCTCTCCAAAACGTAACCCATTATCCATTCCTTTGAATCTACTGTTGCTGATGCTGCTGCTGCTGATGCTGCTGGCCACCACCCATACCGCCGCCACGTCCACCACGGCCTCCACGACCGTTTCCACGACCTCTGCCGCCGCGTCCACCCCGGTCACCGCGGTTGTTGAAGTCGCCTCGTTGGCCGTTGCGGCGGAAGTTGTTCTGCTGGTTTTGCTGTTGTTCTTTGACGTGGTCGATTATTTCGTCGGGTACGCGCATGTACTTGATCTGTTCAAACCAAAGGTCACGCGTTAGTTGGTTGTTCTTGCCATTTAGGCAGGTTGTTTGAGACGAGGTAACGTACGTTGTTGCCCTTCACGTAGACTTCGGGCATCTTGAGGAACTTGGTGGCTTCCTGTACTGAGGTCAGTTTATAGTGAATTTCCGAATTCGGTGTAGTTTCACGGACCTGGTTAGATTGGACGGCCTCCTTCATGGTGAGATTCATCCAGGTATCGCATGTTATCAAATGCCCAGCAATCGTGTCACCGTTCTTGAGCTCGACGAGAATCGGGTGGCCCTGGGCAGCATTAACAAGACCAAGGGGCAGCTAAAAATCCATCATCGCATCACTTGTTAGCTATCAATCCCGGATCGTCCGATCTCCAACGCGCAATTGACGACACCTACCATTGTTGCGTAATCGAGATGTGAGGGGGTGCGAGATGCTTAACAAAGTGGTGACGGTCGCAATTAACGAGAATGGAGAATGCGGGGACACGGCTATTTATAGGATAAGTTGTTGCGACAATGTCTTAGATTATACACTAGAGTAAACCGTGATTGTTCGATTACGTCGAGCAGCCTCACCGTCGCCTGCCAGTCGGCCGGCCCCACCATGGTAGGTCAGGTTAGGGAATAGCGTCAGCGGCTCACCGCCTAGGGTAGAAAATCCGGCAGAAAAAGATTTCGACTTGTACTTTTTGGGAATGGCGGACATGGATGACGGATGACGGTAAGGTTTTGGAGCTTGCAGTTATTGTTTTTACATCTTCAATTGTTTCTTTCTTGTCGTTTAATTGCTCTTGATGATATTTCCTTCTGGTCGTTTGTCTGTCCTGACTACAAGATCATTACAGTTATATTCACGCCAACAACGCCTCACCGCCTTTATACGACCTACTCACTCCGCGACAAACCCCACCACCCCGCCATTCTTTGCTCCGTCCTGGACC
>JMSH01000004.1:279879-290506 GCA_000712465.1 Huntiella moniliformis | reverse complement strand
AAAAATACAGTCGAAAAGATGCCCGCCGTTGACCCCGACGCCCCGACGTACACGTACGAAGGCAAAGAGTACATCACCATCCGTGAGGGCCAAGCCGACATTCTTGTCCCCGTCGGTGCCAAGATTGGTGATGGTGCTACCAAGTCGAATATCTCGGTGTTTTATAACCCTATTCAGCAGTTCAACAGAGATTTGACAGTTCTGGCTATTCGCGCTTTCCATGATGATATGGAGGAGAAGAAGGCTGCCTCTGGAAAGGGAAAGAATGGCAAGCGGAAGCGCAAGGAGACGGAGCCTGAGGCCGACGAGGGTAAGCGCGCCAAGGTTGTTGAGGGTGATGTAGCTGAGGGTGAAGTCAAACCTGTTGAGCCTGTTGCTGCTGAATCTACTCCTGTTGAGTCTGCACCCACCCAAACTGCTTCCGCTGAGCCGGTCACTGCCGAATCTACTACTACTACTGTCGCCACCACCGAACCCCGTCCCAAGACTCCTCCAAAATTCACCATCCTCGACGCTCTTTCCGCCTCTGGCCTCCGCGCCCTCCGTTATTCTCATGAGCTTCCCTTCGTTACCTCTGTCACCGCCAATGACCTTTCACAATCTGCGGTTGACTACATTCAACTGAATGCTACCCACAACAAGCTCACTGACAAGATCGCTGTTTCCCGCGATGACGCCATTGCCCACATGTACCGTCGCATTGCCGATGACCTTTCACGCCGTGATAAGCATGGAAACCCCGCTACTACGAACCGGTATAATGTTATTGACCTTGATCCTTATGGTACGGCTTCGCCTTTTATTGATGCGGCAGTTCAGTGTGTTAAGGACGGTGGTTTGCTGGCTGTTACTTGCACAGATTCGGCCATCTGGGCTGGTCACAGTTACTGTGAAAAGGCGTTTGCTTCGTATGGCGGTATTCCTATCAAGGGATTTCACAGCCACGAGGTTGGTCTTCGTCTGATTCTGCACACCGTCGCCACCTCTGCCGCTCGTTATGGTCTTGCTATTGAGCCTCTTCTTTCGCTCTCCATCGATTACTACACCCGCATCTTTATCCGTGTTACCAAGTCGCAGGCTGCTGTCAAATTCCACGCTTCCAAAACAATGGTGGTGTACAACTGTGACCACGGTTGTGGCGCCTGGGAAACCCAACATATTATGCGCACACGCGTGATGGCTGCCAAGAGCGGAAAGTCGCACTACTACAAGCACGTCATGGCTCAAGGCCCAACGTCTGATATTCTTTGCCGTCACTGTGGCTCTAAAATGCACCTGGCTGGCCCCATGTACGGCGGTCTTATCCAATCCCCTGAGTACATCCAGCGTATTCTTTCCAGTCTTCCCGATCTTGATCAAAATGTCTACGGTACTGTGCCACGTATTGAGGGTATGTTGACGACAGCGTTAGAAGAGAACCTCCCTGAGCCAGACCCAGAAGAGGCTCTTCCACAAGCTGATAAGGAGGCAGCTCGCATTGATAGCCACCCCTTCTACTTCATCCCATCTCGTCTTGCCGGTATCTTCTGCTGCGAAACCCCCAATGAAGACCTTATCCGTGGAGCCTTAAAGCATCTTGGATTCCGCGTTACCCGCTCACATTGCAAGCCCAACAGTATCAAGACTGATGCCCCATGGACGACCATCATCTGGATCTTCAAGGAGTTTATCCGCCAAGTAGCCCCTGTCAAGATGGAGAATATCAAGGAGAACTCGCCTGCCTGGAGATTACTAAACGGCACTGGCAAAGAGCCAACGGAGGAAGATCTCACTGAGGAGGAAAGAGAACTTCGGAAGACCCTTGTCTTTGACGAGGCCCTTCAAAGACTTGGTCGTGATAAGGGCCAAAGCAGTCGCAAGCTCGTCAGATACCAAGTCAACCCCAAGGAAAACTGGGGTCCTATGACCCGCGCGAAGAAGTAATCATCAAAAATGTAGAGTACAAAATGTAGTTATCTAATAGACTGGCTCTCTCAAGAGTCTTACACACAAGTATACTCGACGTCATTAGCTATCATATGCACGGACCAATAACCCCACTCCACTCAGCAGCACCTGCCACTTTCCTTGTTACTCACATGTCAACCCCGTCCGCATATGCATCACCGCCCCAAAAGGAAATTTGTCAGCCTCTCTCGGATTCGGGCACCGTCAGTGGGTTGGCAAACTATGATGCAAGTAGGCAGCGCGTATGACGAACATGAATGTGGATGTCTTGTACAATATGGGGGCTGGGCAGACATGAAGAGGAGGCAAAACTGACGGTTTAGGTGATAGATTTACTTGTTTGAGTGTGATGGAGCCAGGGAGGGAAATAGCTTAAAAGAGGCCTTCCCATCTTGGAAATCGTAGATATCTAGGATTGTTTCTTGATTCTTGTTCTCTTTCTAGTCAGCTTTTCACGAGTCATCATGTCACATTCACATTCGCTTCAAAATCAACTACCACCTGCCGGTGAGATAGTCGCTATTCTCAAGACGTCGAATAATACGTTCAACGTCATTTCCTTGGCTGTTAAAGGTGAAGCTGGCGATACTACCTTTTCGTTACAGCGGACGCTTGTTTCGGAAATTCCTGATATTCTTTCACATTTGGTGCTCCCAACCAATGAAGTTCCAGCCTTCTTGACCGAGCAAGCAGAGCCTCTTCATGTTATCGTGTCGCGCAAATCGGGATTTTGCTTGGCGGAGCGCTTTTGGGAGGATGTCTTGAAAGAATTGTTGAGGGAGGTTATCCCTGGGTTTCAACAAGACCGTCATGTTAAAGTGCTTTTTACGGAATCGCACTATTCTATCACCGAGTATGCTACAGCGCTTACGGTGGATACTTGGCGGCATCTACGGCTTCTATTACTTTCTGGCGATGGTGGTCTTGTCGATCTGATTAATGGGACGGCCCGTCTTCGAAACACTGATATCTCGGAAAAGACGTCCACTGCTAAAATCCATGTTCTCCCTCTTGGCACCGGAAACGGCCTTTTTCATTCAAATCACCGCGGATTTCCCCGCGAGCACGGCCAGTCTGACTATGTCCAGAGTCTTCGGACACTCCTCCATGGACACGTCGCCCCTCTTAGACTCTTCCGTGCCGTCTTTTCAAACGGCGCTTACCGGGAGAAGGAAAAGTTTGAGGAAGATAAGATTGTTCCCGTGGATGAGTTGCTTGGGACTGTAGTTGCTTCGCATGGATTACATGCCAGTCTTGTCTCGGAAAGCGATAGGCCTCAGTACCGGGAATTCGGGTCTCAGAGATTCGTTATGGCGGCAGAAGAGATTCTGAAAGTTACAGATCCATATGATAGTTCTCTTGAGGTTAAACAACCCGGCGAATCTACTTGGACCCGTTTCACTCCAGATCGCCATAGCTATATCCTCGGAACAAACACCTCTTCTCTTGATAAAGGCCTCGTCATATCTCCTGCTTCCTCCCCTTTTCATCGCCCTTTTTATCTCGTGCGTTTGCCACCTATGGGACGTGATAGGTTCTTCCACGTTATGCAGCAAGCTTACACCGACGGCAACCATGTTGAACTTCCAGATGTCACGTACATGCGGATCGACGGGTTTAAAGTCACTGCTAATGCCGATAGCTCAAGATGGAGATGTTTCTGTGTGGATGGCACAATTATCACGGTTCCAAAGGGTGGAAGTATGACGGTACAAGGTGCTGAGGGTAGTGATGCAGGCGTGCTGGTACAAAGTGTGGAGTATGTACACAAAGCTTTGGACAGTTTAACTGGGGAGGAAAAGGAAGAGGCCGTTAATACCTTTAAAAGGGTCTGTAGACCATAGCTGTTATAAGTACTTCATGTAGGTGGGTGTAAATGCAATTCCTTATATAAATCAGGTCATATCAAAACTTTTAAATGGTATCATCACTCATAGCAGTCCCTCTCTATTCTATTTTGAATCAGCAATCTCCAGCTTCTCCAGAGAAATGCCTTCAAGGATAGACTTCTTAGCAGACAAATCCACAAGCTTCTCCTCCTCCTCTTCGCTGGCCTCCTCATCGCCTTCTTCCTCGTCTTCGTTGGAATCCTCATCCTCGTCATAATCATCAGAATCCTCCTCGGATCCTGAGCCCTCGGCGTCCTCGTCCTCACCCTCGCCCTGCTGGTTTACCGCCGCCTCGAGATCCTTCTGCATCTTTCTCGTGAAACCTGACGCAGCCTCAAGAACATCCAGCCGTGAAGCGCCATCAGTACCCACCAGCTTCTTAGCATCCTTGTAATGGGGACCCTTGCTCGTCGGTGTAAAGCCAAACCGACGGCTGAAGAAACGCTTGACACAGTTGACATCACGGTCAAAGTACATTTCGGCGTTCTGGTGGTCCATCGAGACCATTTGTGGGAAATCGATAAGAATGGGAGTTAACTTGAGCTGGGGCAGACCAGTTCCATCGTCCGTGTCGGGAATCTCCTCTTCCTTAATCAGAATGTTGAACTCATTGAAATCACCGTGGATAAGACCGTGCTTAGCGAGACGGAGAAGAAGAGCGATGAGCTCGGCGTAGAGAGAGGCCGGGTCGGGAACGGAGGATATTTGGCGGAGAGGGAAGGCGTCGATAAGAGACATGAGAACGGTGTGACGACTCTGGCCTAGTGGGTCGGGAACGGGGAAACCCTCAGCGTGAAGCGCACACATGAAGGAGTACTCCTTCATGGCTGCCAGACGGGAAAGGTACATCCACGACGCGGACTGTCTCTTGCGCAGGTAGTCGCGGTTGGACTTGACAGTACGGAAAGAGATACGACCCAGACGGTGGATCTTGAGAACAAGTTGTTTGCCGGTGTGATCCGCAACAACCATAATATCAGACTCCTTACCCACACCAATGCGACTGCCCACACTGTAAATCTCCTTGCGGGTAGTGTACGTGTGCAGGGCAAGGTAATCCAGACCACCGTAGGTCAACCGGTAACCGTCATACTTGGCTTCCTTCACCTTGGCAATCAAACCAACCTTGGCCAAGTTGGAAATGCACCGTCTAACACCACCAGCACCACCCCGAAGTCTAGAAAGCTTCTCAATCAATACAGTCGGCACCAGTTCGTGGTTCTTGCTGCCTTGTTCGGCCTATAACCCTATGTTAGGGTCCGTTTATGTATGCAGGTTCTGCGCATGTCGAGATGACTTACAGCAGCGAGGACTTTCCAGTCCTCGTTTGTGAGGTGGCGTAGAGCCTTGGAGTCGAGAAGCATGGCGTAGTAATGTGTGCGTCGGTGTATATATACGTCGGGTCGTCAAGGCGAAGTCACCAAAATAGAACAAAATAAATCAATTAACGTCGACTGTGCGTATGGGATGCAGTTCTCCAGTTATTAACGACATGGGCGCAAAATGATTTCATCAATCGAACCCCACGATTGATTTTTTGGCGGGGTGCCCTGCAGTCGATAAGATAAGAAACTAATATCACATTCGCCGGCTGCTGCCAGCTGACGGAGATCAAGGTGGGGTGAATGTGAGGACCTCAGGGATCCCCGCTCCACGTGACCTGTATACAAGGCTAGGCGTCCAAGCCTCGCGTCACTGCAGGGCACCCGCCGATGGATTACACAGCAATGGTAGCCACTGCGCGGTGTTGTTTTAGCTGGCAGGCGCTATAACATCCACTAGAATGTTGTCATCCTACAGTATTCAGGGCAGGAGCTATAGGCGCCAGGTCACTAACGTCAGAGCTTTGGATAAGTCAGGACTAACCAAGCTAGCCTGGTCGGGTCTCAGATCTGGGCTTCCTCATTCTTGACCTGAAGATCCAACGACCTAATCATCAACAGCTGACAAACTACGCCAGCATCACATTGTGCAGCATCCGATCTTGTTACCTTCTGCTGGCACAGATCATTAATTGTTTCCTTAATTGTTAGCTCCGGGTAGATCCTCGTTGATACCTGGTCCCCAACCCCGCCGTAGCTTCACGAGAGACTTCCATCTTAACCAGCCATCTCGAAAGCACCACCACGTCGCCTATCACATTCGGCTTCCCTCAAGTGAATACCTGTAACTTTTTCATAACCACAGACATTCTACAACTGCATCATGGCTGGCGATTCCAAGGCTCAAAAGCCAGTTGACAAGGGCAAGGGAAAGGCTGTCGATGAGGCGCCCGCCAAAGATGGTGAGGGCAACAAGAAGGAAGCGAAGATTGGAGGTATGTTTAAGCTTGGAGAGATATATTTCATGGCGCAATGCAATTGGTGATGTAAACAACTAACATTATGACGTATGTAGCCGAGGAGGAGCTCAGTGAGGAGGATCAACAACTCAAGAGTGACCTTGAAATGCTTGTCGAGAGATTGTCTGTAAGTTGTAACCCCTCAATGTCCCTCGTTGCGGCTCTGCTCGGTGACTAACAATGACTCCCATATATAGGAGGAACAAACCGACCTCTACAAACCCGCTCTTCAGGAGATGAAGAACACTATCCGCACATCCACCTCATCTATGACGGCTGTCCCGAAGCCCCTCAAGTTCCTCCGGCCGCACTACGGTGCTCTTAAGGATGTTCACGAGTCCTGGAGTGAAGGCTCAGACAAGGACCTCTTGGCCGATGTTCTCTCTGCTCTGGGCATGACGTTTGCCGACGAAACCAACCTCGACACTCTCAAGTACCGCCTTCTTTCACCCTCAACCGATATTGGCTCGTGGGGCTACGAATACGTCAGACTACTGGCTCTTCAGATCGGTCAAGAGTACACCAAACGGACAGCGGACGAGGAGTCAGCGGATGATCTGGTGTCATTGGCTCTGCAGCTGGTCCCCCTCTTCATCAAGAGCAACGCCGAGGCTGAGGCTGTCGATTTGCTTAGTGAGCTGGAAATCATTGATAGACTGCCCGAGTTTCTTAACGAGAACACATACAGTCGCGCCTGTCTGTACATGGTCAGCATGGTCAACTTGTTGACATACCCCGACAACGAGACCTTTTTGCGCACTGCCTTCCAGATTTACATTCAGTACAAGCAGTTGACACAGGCCCTAGCTCTGGCCATTCGCCTGCACAACCCCGACTTGATTGAGGAGGTATTTGCTGCCACTGACGACATCGCCCTCAAGAAGCAGCTCGGCTTCATTATTGGCCGCCAGCGCATGATTGTCAACAACTATGATGCCGACGAGGACGACTCGGAAGAAATCAGCATGTGCACTCACAACTCGCACCTTTCCCGGTTTTTCAAGTATCTGGGTGAGCGGTTAAACTTGTCAGAGCCCAAGATGCCGGAAGATATCTACAAGTCGCATCTTGAAAGCAACCGTGTTTCCAACTACACCAACATCGACTCGGCACGCCACAACCTGTCCACATCTTTTGTCAATGCTTTTGTCAATGCCGGTTTCTGCCAGGACAAGATGATGGTCAACAAAGATGTCAAGGAGCCTTGGGTATGGAAGACCAAGGCTGATGGCATGACTTCAACTGTTGCCTCTATTGGTAACATTATGTTGTGGAGTCCTAATGATGGTTCAGAAGAACTAAATAAGTATCTCGATGCGGCAAACATGAAGGATAATGAGACCGATCTCAAGGCTGGTGCTCTTCTTGGTGTTGGTATCGCCAGCTCGGGTGTTTATTCCGAGGACCATGCTGCCATGGCGCTGTTGAGTGAAGAACTCGATTCGTCAGATTTGTCCACACGCCGGTCTGCTGTCATCGGATTGGCCATCGCGTATGCTGGATCTGAAAACAATGATATTTGGGAGCTCTTAATGCCCCTCATTTCCGCGCCCGAAGAAGACATTTCGGTGTCTGCTCTTGCGGCGCTGGCTGCTGGTATCGTGTTCATAGGGTCGTCTCACGCCGATATCAGCAGTACCATAGTGGAAGTGCTGCTTGACGAGGACCGCAAGAAGTTCTTGACTGACCACTGGTCTCGTTTCCTTGCCCTTGGTCTGGGCCTGCTGTTCTTTGGAAAGCAGGAGGAAGTCGAGGTGATTCTTGAGACTCTCAAAGCTGTCGACCACCCTATTGCCGAGCCCACCAGAGTTTTGGCCCAAATTTGCGCGTGGGCGGGTACCGGCTCCGTTCTTAAGATTCAGGAGCTGCTCCGGGTTTGCGCTGGCACTGTGGAGGATGAGAAGAAGGAGGTTAACTCCCTCACTAAGTCTTATGCCGTCCTCGGTATCGCTTTGATTGCCATGGGTGAAGATGTTGGGCAGGACATGGTCCTCCGTCACTTTGGTCACTTGATGCACTATGGTGACACCAACATTCGCAAGACTGTGCCCCTTGCGATGGGTCTTATCAGCCCCAGCAACCCCCAGATGAAGGTGTACGATACGCTTTCTCGTTACAGTCACGACACGGACCCGGATGTTGCCAACAATGCGATTTTTGCCATGGGTCTCCTGGGTGCCGGTACCAACAACGCCCGTCTTGCGCAGCTGCTGCGTCAACTTGCTTCTTTCTACTACCGTGATCAGGACTCTCTGTTCATGGTGCGTGTGGCGCAGGGTCTTCTTCACATGGGCAAGGGCGCTCTTTCGCTCACTCCTTTCCACACTGACCGACAGATCATGTCACCAGTGGCAGCGGCCAGTCTTTTCACTGTCATAGTGGCCATGATTGACGCGCCGTTATTCGTTCTGGACAAGCACCATTACCTTCTCTACTTTTTGTCGGGTGCGATTTCGCCACGCATGCTTTTGACTGTTGGTGAGGACCTCGAGCCTATCAATGTCAATGTGCGTGTTGGTCAGGCGGTTGATGTAGTTGGTCAGGCTGGTCGGCCAAAGACGATTACTGGGTGGCAGACACAGAGTACACCAGTGGTGTTGGCATATGGCGAGCGTGCAGAGCTGGAAACTGAAGAGTACATTAGCTTGGCAAGCACGCTGGAGGGTGTTGTAATTCTGAAAAAGAATCCTGAGTGGGCGGAGGAGAAATAAGGGGACGTCAGAGAGATGTGCTGAGTTGTGTAATAGAATTATGAGCAATACCATGTTTTTTTCCAATTGTCAAGTTCATTGAAGATTATGTGTGAATTCATTATGATGTCATTGGCCGGAGACGACAGACAGGGGTAAGGAAGGTAGGGTTGGAAAGATTGTTTAGAAATGACTGAAAAGGGCAAGTGGGTCTTGTGGCACGTGCAAGATGTGTACTTTTGGACGAATATGGAAATTGCACTTACACGAGACCCGAACCCTTTGGGAAGTCAGTGACGACATGTCTTGTTGAAGTAAATGAAGATGGTTAATGGAAGGGTTACAAAAAAAAAGATAAAGTTGGGTTATGATCTTTGACAATCAACATTTCACGTGAAGAAGTTGGAAAAAGATTTGTTGGGTTGGAAAAGAATATTTTACATTTGGAACACAAAAATAAACAGAAACTAGAAAGCGACGAGAAACACATGGAGTTCCATAGTTGAAGGGAAAAACTATGATATCGTGAAAGTGAAAACTTGGTCACGTGAAGGGGAGGGAGATAAAGGAGGAAGAATAGGAAAAGGGGAATCAATGTTTCAAGGAAACAGTATATGCCATGACGAGATGAAAACAACAGAGTAGAAAAAGGGAAGGTGGAGGGAACAAACCGGCAGAAAAGAAGGACAAAAAAAGCAAGAGAAAATGGGGAAGGGGAGACTTAAGGCGTCTTTGGTCTCTTCCAGAAGTATTGCTTGTGTTGTTTACGACAGGCGCGGATACTCCGCTTTTGCATGCCTGAGACGACCATGGTTCGTCGTTCGTCGTCGGTGTCATGCTCGGGGATGTAGTAGTACTCTGATTCGAGGGCTTTGCCGGCGGCGTCTTTGCCGTGGCGGGGGATGATTCCGATGCAGGCGGGGGAACGGTCAGAGGCGAGGAGACGGGCGAGAAGATCGGGAGTGAGAGAGTCGGTGCGGACGGAGGGGGGGAGGTTCGTAAGGAGGGTGGAAAGTGGGATGGATGCTAACTGGGAGTAGGCAAGTTGGTTGGTTAGGTAGTGAAGGAGAGAAGCGGGAAGTGAGTCAAGAGGGTCTTGATCACGGGCTGGGGATGGTGAGGTGCTGAAGGCGGCGAAGGACTGGGTGAGGTCGGTACCAAAGGGGCCGAATGAGTGTACGATGGGATCGTTTTCCTCATTGGGGTGGTCATCTTCGGCATCAGATAGCTCGGAGAGTTCGGAGACACAAGAGTGTAGAGCGCCAAGGGGCTCGGTGGTTAACAAGGTAGCGTCAAAGTCAACTGAGTGATCATCCTCATTGTTGTTAGCCACAGGAGGAGGAAGATCTAAATCGCCATCTTCGTAGATTTCCACGTCGTTATGGCGTTTTGAGTCTGTCTCGGGACTCGGTGAGACGGGTGAGCGAAGACGGGCAGTAGCGCCACGGGGACTCGACTTTGTCGCGAGCATCTTGATACGACGGGCGGCAGCGGGAGAAGGGGACTCATTCCAGTTTTCTTCGTCGGTTTCAGAATCATCTTCTTCATCTAGGACCTGGTTGATGTCTGGCCAAAGGAGGAGAACTCGGGACTCGTGTACATCAACGAGGATATCAGCGGAGACATCTTCACAGGTAAAACTGTCACCACGAAGAAGTGCGTAGACACGGCCTTGGCAGTGGACTTGGAAGCCGTTCCATCCGATACAGACGATTTCCACACGACCTGGATCCAGAGGGGATAAGGCACGGTGGAACTGG